>PVKN010013433.1:0-19934 GCA_004027915.1 Capromys pilorides | reverse complement strand
ATGTTGCATTTGAAGCCATGCAATTTGTATTCTCTATTGATTTTCCAAAGGCTCAGAGGTACAGACTCCTTATTAGGAAAAATATGGTCACTGAAGCAAAGTAAAACTATAATGAAGTTGTAAAGGATGCGCAAGGGAGTTTCTCTGGAGAGTTACAACCCGATCTTCACTCCCTGCAGCCGTGCCAATTAGCTGAAGGGCGACCCCAGTGACAGCAAGCAAACATGAGGAACTCAGGGGTAACCGGGAGCCCATCACAAGAAGCCACTCAGCCTCAGCCTCAGACATGCTAGAAGTCTGCTTAAGTAGTGCATTGAAGTACACAGCATAGTAATATGGCAGTGACCATTGGCAGCTGGCCCAGGTTCCATGCTATCTAATCTTGAATTAACTTCAGGAAAGATCAGTTGCCTACTAAGGACTTATGGCTGTTGGAGACTGTCTACACTGGCAATTGGACTGATGCCCTAAGCCTAAACATAGACGATTACCACTTAGATTCTGGAAATTCTACTATCATGCCTACTAGACTTATATATAAGGGAAATAATTACCTCCACCAACATTTCTTGGTGTATAATAACTTAAAAAATAAAATTATTCTAGAAAGTTCTTGTTTGGAATACCTATTCTCTAAACACATGGCTGTATTTTTTTTTTTGTTTTGTTTTATAAGAAAGTTGCTTCTAAGAATTTAACGTGATTGAATGACAAAGTGAATTACCATTAGTTGAGTTTTGCTTTGCAAGATTTGGAATAAAGAACACTGACAATCTATTAACATATTAGTGCAATTCATCTGACGTGATTGTGGAGCCATTCCTTAAGAAATGTGAAAAATTAGGGCTTATCTAACATTAGAAAAATAATTGCCTTATGTCACACAAATAGCTTCAACATAACACTACCTTATAACTAAATTAAAATATGAAAAAGAACAGTTAATCAGCTTTTATGTATTTTTCATAAGCACAGGAAAGGGCATAATTATGTTCATTACAAAAAGGAATTATGCCAATGAATGTCATACTGTACAGCACAATTTAACTTGTGGAGCCATTGTTTTAAATTTATGATTCATTAGTAAAAGCATTAATTTTTTAAAATTTCTAAGTAGACTTTTTCCCCCCAAAACAGTTTTGATGCACTCAAAAAATAACAAGCAGTGTAGATTTCTCACTCACTTTTTCCCCAACTCCACCTATCCCAGGGCCAGCACTCTGCAGAACTGAAATCACACAACTCCTGCTCCTAGTGCTCACTCTGAGTGGTTGGCCTGGTGGGTTTGGAAGAAATTAAAATGACACATAGCCACCGTGACAGTGTCCCACAGAGCAGTGTCACTGCCTGAAATCTCCAGTGCTCTCCTTCATTTACTTTATGTTTTGAAAATCCCTACTAAAAAGCTATGTTTTTGAAGTGAACAGCCCTTGACCTACGAGTGGTGGTGCTTGCCTGTAGTGTGGTCTGCTTGGGAGATTAAGGTGGGAGGGTCAACTGAGCTTAGGGTTTCAGAACACACTGAATAATACAAGGAGACTCCGCTAAGAAAACAAAACAGAAGGAAAATAAAAGCTTCCACATTGCTGAGGCTTTGCAAACTGTGACAGTTGATAATATATTAGAGTTCTGGTAGCAGTTGCCAAAGAAGAGGGACAGGTTCTTATTATGTCACATTTTATTTCACCCAACCCATCCCAAATACGATTCTGATAGGTAACTTCTCATTTGGAAGTGGTCATAGTCAAAACGTTCCAGAAAAACCAATATCAAACAAAAGGAAAACTCTGCACAGAGGAGTTAGAAGGCAACTTCTATTATTGTTGCAGGCTGGACAGAGTCAATTCCAAATCACCAGCACCTGAATCAGCTTAGAGTTTAGCTTAAATACAGTTTTCAAGCAGGATGCACAGGGGCGAGGGCAGGTTACTACATGATTGCTTACATACATTGAGTCATGTTGTCATGCAAATAGTTACTTAAAAGGAATTGTTTCTCATAAGATAGAAGCATTCTGGGAAGCAGGGGAGCGGGGTCTAAGTAGAGCAAGTAGAATGGGTTCCTTACTGGGCTGATCTTTCCCCGATATGAAGTCCTTGAAACTAGTTAGTAACAATTCTATTCATTTATTTATTTATTTATTTTTATGTATTTAGTACAGGATCTACAGGGTCTGACTACACAGATTGGACTTATAGTGATTGTTATGGTTTGTATCTAGTTGTCCCCCCAAAGCCTCACATAAATCATGGAGCTGTCAAGAACTGGAGGGGCGGGGCCAGAGGACCAAGGCAGGGCTTGAGGGGCAGAACCAGCAAGGGGTGGAACCATTAAACTGCCAGCATGCCTCCGCCCCACCCCCAGGCCTGGTGGCCTCTCTTCCAAGCACGGAGCAGAGCATCCTGGGCACGACAGCGCCCCCGCCTCTCACCCAGACTCCATAGAGCAAGGGCAGTGTCTTGAAACCTCCAGTAACTGTGAGTGAAATAAACCTTGCCTTCCCTAAGCTTGT
Organism: Capromys pilorides; assembly: GCA_004027915.1. NCBI lineage: Eukaryota > Metazoa > Chordata > Mammalia > Rodentia > Capromyidae > Capromys > Capromys pilorides. The sequence continues at coordinate 17,422 of PVKN010013433.1, read as the reverse complement.
ATGTCAGGTATTTGTCCCAGCAAGAGAAAAGTAACTTAGACACTGATCTTCCTGTTTTCAGCCTCCCCGGCATTGGGATTATAAGTGTGCCCCACCATGCCCAGTCTCAGTCGCCTTCTCAGCATGCCCCAGGGTGGAGCCCAGCACAGTGCACCAGGAATCGGCAACCCCCACCCCACCCACCACCACCCCCGCTCCTGTGCCTGCCTAAGCAGGCACTTTAGTCCACTGAGCTATCTGGCTGGCTCTATACTTTTCTAACTAAGGAAATGCACAAGCTGGACACAGTCAAGATGGCCCAGTACATTATCAAAGAGAAGCAGCTGGATGCGGATGAGGCTCCTGGGTTTAGCAGGCTAGCTACATGACCAGCAGCAGGAACATAGGCATAGGGCAGCAACTGATTTTAAACTTCAGCTAGAAAATATCTCTGTTATTTTATAACTGAGCTCTTATAATAAACTTAAGACCTTCTGGGAAGATTCCGAATGCTTATGTTCTAGGATGCAAAGAATGATTTCTCACTGCTGGACGCTGAGAGGCCAAAGCCAAGACCCCGTTTCCTGGGTTACAAGTGCCACCTCGTCACTGTCCTAGCACATAGGAGAGGAGGAGCTGTCTGCTTCCTGTAAGAGCAGGAGAAGCCCTTATTCCCATCAGGACAGGTCTAGCCTCATGGCCTGATCCCCTCATTGAGGTCCCACTCCTAACAGCATCACCCCAAGGATGCGATAGTCTCAGAGGTGAACTTGGGGACACAATATTCGGGCCACAAGGGACAAATTAGTGTGCTTTCTCAAGTAGGCATTCCTGTGAGCATCTTCTAACCAGGCTGGCCTCACTGGCTGGAGGCTTCCTACAGCCCTGGCTGAGGCCACAGGGTGTGCAGGCCATGCGGATCAGAGTCCAGCTTCTCTTTCTTGGGGCTTGGGGTGCACCTGAGATCTGGGCAGGAGGAATGCTGAGCCCCCAGGTCAGTGCTGGCACTGAAAGTCCTGGCTGACAAAAGGGAAACTGCTCCGTCCTGGCCACGGGCGACTGGGCCGCAGGCTGGGATCCACCCAGCAGCCTTCCCCCCTCGGTCTGTAATCTGGATGAAAGCATAGGTGAAAGGCTCTTCTGGAAGAGGGTTGGACTGAGGCTCAGCCCCAGCACGGATTCACTCTGAGCACCAACCGCATCACACTGACATACCTGTGTCCGTGTAAGGACGGGCTCACTGGGAGCCCAGAAGCAAGAAAGAGCTGTGTGCTGCCCCCCCTGTCCCCAACACCCAGGCCTCTTCTGCCCCTTCTCTCATCACACAGTTCCGTTCAGTCACAGGCCCCTTCCTACTCCCAGGAATGCATTTTCCTCATCTCAGATCCTGGAACAAATGCCTGAGGGAGTCAGTCAGCCTTGGGCGGAGGGGCAGGCTACCACTGTCTTGGGGACTCCGCTCCAACGGCTGCACTTCCCCTCTTTCAGAACATTTGCAGGTACCACACCACAGGGGCAGCACGAGGAGGAACAAAACTGCTGGCTGCTGGCAGCCTGGAAGCAGAGCATGAGCTCCCTTAGGTAGCAGGCAGCCTGGTACGCCCCCAGGAAGCTAGGGGCCCGGGCATGGATTGCTCCCCAAAATGAGGAAATTCTGAAAACTATATCCTTGACACTTAAATGACATAAAATCTTTACAAAACATAAGGCTATATGCATCTTTGGCTCAAATAATGTTAAATTTTGAGGCTGGCCTACCTATAGTCTGGCATACCTACTGCAGGGAAGACATCTGTGTTCCAGGTTGTTCTGTTGTACACAGAAAATGCTTAGGAAGAAGAAGAAGAAACAAAAGCAGAATTCCACAGATGCAAGAGCTGAAGGGCGTCTTTCAGCTCGACTTTCCAAACCTACGCTGGGTCAAAGACTCCTGGATTCATATACTGTCATTCAAGTTGTTTTTTGTTGTTGATGGCATTGTTGTTTTTCTTTTGAGAAACGATGTGCTTATCAATTAATTTCTATCTCCCATTACAACTCTTCCTCATCAATGGAAAAATCGCCTGAGACAATAGACAAAATACCTCTTCCCAGATTTAATCTATTCTTCCCCCAAATCTTCAACATGATAGAAATGTTACAGTGATTCCGCATATTGGAAATTTTATAAGCTGCTTCTTTATTTAATTACATTTAATTAAAAAGCGAATGATGAAATTCTTACCTTCTTGTCTATGTGCTTACTATTTTGAGTGAAAAGTATTTTGCCTAAAAATTATGTCCTGCAGCTGTCTTTTGATTAATTTCAATAATGGAGCCTCTACAGCTATACACCGTGTGCTGCACCTCACAATTTTGTATAATTAGAAAAACTTGCCACGCCTCCCAAGACCACATCGTGAAGTCGGATGCACAGGTTGAACACCACGTGGCTTGTCTTACGTGAGAAACCCAAACTGTAAACACAGAGCACAGTAAAGACAGATAATAAGGAGTGTGGAAAGTGATCCCTCGAAGGGGACCAAGTGCCGGATGGGGGACAAAAGGATGACCATGGATTATGATGTGTGAGTGTCACGGACATGAGTGACACCACGCACTACACAGCTGTACCAGTAAAAGTCCATGTGTACCTCGACTTGGGGCTCTGCACCCACTGCACCCAGTCTCAAGGGGCGATGCTCCCCGAGTCTCTGCAGACTGAGACCAAATGATGAGCGGCAAATGTTTGTTTAACAAATGTTGCTTTGAAGCATTAACAAATACTACAAATAATAGCCCTTGTCATCCGTCTTTCCTCTGGATGAGTCACTAGGTTAAAAGCTTTCAGTATTTAATATAATGAAATTTACTTTATCCAAGAACAGAAATAGCACATTAAAATTGATGCTGTAATTTGCTGGTACAGTCTTTTAATAGGACGATGTAGTCCTGTACATCCAGTTGCATAATAAATTCTTTGAATTTATTAAAATGGTAAGGATTATTTTTATATTTTACAAGATGATTGTTTTTGCTTTGGCTATTACTAATGATGAATTTTTATATGATGGGCCTAAATTATGGCAATTACAGTAGAAAATAAAATTCAGTAATCTAATGTTTTAAAAACTTTTAATGTACTTGGTACAGGGTCCACAAGGTCTCACTATGTGTAGATCAAACTCATAGATCCTCCAGTTTTCAGCCTCCCAACCACTGGACGTATAGGCGTGCACCACTACACCCAGTCTCGATTTCTGTCTCAGTTGCATCCTGGGGGCAGGGCCAGCGCAGCATGCCAGGGATCTAACCCTAGTCCCTGCATCTGTCTAAGCAGGCACTTTAATTCACTGAGCTATCTGGCTGGCCCTTCATAATCTAACTCTTAAGTCATCATATATTGGGGGCTCTTGCTTGTCCCATCTGTTGGTGTCTCCAGCCTGCAGCCTTCTCCACCTCTGGACTAGGGGAAGCTCCGTGTGAGGGTGGTGTTTCCACAGCACAGTACTGCAGCCAGTACTATGACTTACTTCAAATAGTTCTTTCTGGAAAACAAATTGCGTAGATCATGAACTAGTTTTTATTACTAATAGAAAGAACTAAGTATACACTTTACATCAAGAAGCTGGATTCAGCACAAAGTTTTATTTTTTAAAGATACCTCTAACACATAAAATTTGACCTCAGGAAGACACCACTCAGCCACTGTAATGGAAACTATAAAGGCTAACATAATTTACATACTAATTGCCCTTTGTAGTTGCAGAGATTCATCTAGATTATAATACAGATGCTATGAGGATTATTTAACATTTAATGTACAAAATTGAATTTTTGGTACAAAGTTTGCTATTATGGAGCAGGTGTTGTGCTATGACCAGTCTATATTTTGGTCCTAAAAATGTTTTGTACTTCATCCATTCATTTGTTCTTAGGCAAATATCTGTTTTATGCCTACTGAGAGTCCCTTTCCCCTCTAGCATGAGATTTATGCAATGTAGTGACAGTGTGGTTCATAGGCAAATAAACAAGTTGCATCTATTGTAACTGTAGAAAGCAGCCAGTTCTGTGAAGCAAGCGCATAGGTGGCGCTGTGTAAAAAACAACAGAGCAGGAGAGCAGTTCAGGATGGGAGATAGAGCTCAAGGAGCAGAGACGCGAGCCACGTGCACGTGTCACAGGTGATCCAGACGTGTAAGAGCGAGAGGCAGATTGATGGTCGCATTGCGGGGATTTGCATCCTTCTCATGAAGAACATGACCCGCTATCCCCAACTCTTAGCATGCTGATAAGGTAATGCTTGTTTAGAGGAATAAAATATAAAAGACTGCTCGTGATTTATCGAGATTCTTCGGCAGTTTCTGGAAACCACTTGTGAACATAATCAGCAGTGAGCTCCCTGTCATATCCCAAGCTTGCGCAATTTAATCCTGGACGTGTGCCCACAATAGCTGCATCTAGATTGTATTTCAGAGTTGTATGTAAATAACGTAAGTCACATGAGATGCAAAGCATCTTCCTAACATAAATTTCAGCAAAACTAGCTGGAAAGGAGAATTCCGAGGTTTCTGTTCAAGTATTTACTCTGTAGCCTGGTTTTAAGGGAAAGGTAAGATCACGTGTCTGAGAAAAAATTAGACCATGGCAAGGCCGCTCCCAGTGGTATAGCAGATTCCTTTTCCTGCACCGTTCTTTTGTGGTCATCCACCACCCAGCATGCAACTGGCCAGATACCACGTTCCTTAGTTTTATTTGCTTGTATCTGTTTTCTTATTTCTGTTGTATATTCATAGTGTGTTGGAAAATGAACAAAACATGTTCATGTTTTTATTGGATGGTAACACATGTTTTTATTTTATGTCCATGTGGTCTGTTGGGTGGGTTGCTACTCCCTGAATGTGAAACAAACAGAGTGGCATCTGGGTCAGTGTGGCCTTCTCCTTCTCAGTCACTGTGCTGAAAATCTTGGCAACATTGTTTCTTCTTCTCTGACTGAATCTCAGTCCATCCCAGCTTCTGTCTCCTGTCTTCTGTGTGTGGTTTCCTCAGGCCACACTCAATGGGTAGCAGGACTGTGCCCCTGGGGCAGGGCTTCCGGGCCTGCCTGTGACCCGGTAACCTGGAGGGAGTAACACACCCCGCTGGGCAGGAGTGGCACATCACATTGCCCGAGGTGGTGGCATCTGATGAGGGCTTCCTGTACCGCTGCCAAACAAGTAATTCTGACACACCAGGGAAGCGGCTCTGCCCTGACTGCACCGTGAATGTGGCCACTCTGCTGTGTGAGTTAGAAAACAGTAATTCATCTCCAAACAGTTTTACTGCTTTTTAAATTAAAACCTTAGCCTACTTACCCCGTGTAGTTTTCATGTTGGACAAAGACAATAATAAACGGTTAAAATTTTTGAAAGAAATGTCTTCAAATGTTGTATGTGTACCAGGGGTGAGAGTATTATATTATAGTTAATTAACATTGAGTGAATGAAATTTTAAGTAACTTCATTTTACTAATCTGAGCCTCAGAGTATTTTACACTGAGGAATTTGATTTAAAAATTATTTCTAAAGTGATATCTTCTCCCATTTGCAAAACAGAATTTCCAGGCCTCCGGCTAGAAATCAAAAGAATATAAGCATCAAGCATAATGAGGGCTGCACGAGGGATAAAGACTTTGCAAGGTAGGGGGCCTTGGTCTAAAATGCAGTTTTCTCTCTGAAATGTAAGCCCCTTTTCAGTGAGTCCCTGTCCTAAAATTAGCCTTCTTTTGTAAAGAGCTATTTCAAATATTTGTAGTGTTATCAATAAAATTCATCGTGCTCTTGTTGATTTTCTCACTTGAAGAAGAATTTTAGGTCTATTCAGATTTATTTTTGTTTTATGTCCTTGTAATTGACACATAATAGCTGCACAAATGTATTGGAGTAAAATGTGATGTTTTAATAGATGTGTACATTGTGTGTACAATGCCATGATCAAATCCGGGTAATTAGCCTGCCCGTCACTTCAAACATGTATTCTTCCATTGCGTGAAGCTACAAAGAAGTGTAACACAAGGATACTGGTCGGTACCCTTTGTATCTGCGGAATAGTCAAACACAGTTTGTGACATATGATGTCATTGTAGACCGTAGTTGCCCTGTTGTGCACAGAACATCAGACTTCCTCCTCCTATCTAGCCAACTCTCTCTGTGCCTTTGCCCCTCCTCCCTGCCTGTCCTCTTGTCAACCTCTCGGGCATCATCAGCTCACTTCTCCCTGCGTCTGTCAGGCCGACCTCACCAGCTTCCCCACCTCAGCAAAGTCTCCCCATGCATTTCCTCCTGTGTCTGGCTCATTTCACTTATCTCACTGTCCTGCAGATGACCTGCCACTGCCAGTGACCGACTTCCAGCCCTTTTTGAACAGTGGACAGAGCTCCCTGCTCTGGCGAGATTGGGCACAATGACACCTTGAGGAGGCGAGGAGGATTGAAGCCCCCCCACGGCCTGATTTCTGCATCACCCGTTGGGAGTCACGCCAGAGGGTTTTATGGGAGCAGCAGGTCTGGGCCCTGGGCCCTCTGCTCCCTCTAAGGAGATGTCCTCTGCTCATCCTTACATAAGCTCTGTCATTCTACCGCTGCCTTTTGGTGACAGAGCCAGTGGGGACAGTCTTCACCAGAGCCTGTGCTGTGTGCTCAGCCCAGCTTCCAGAACACAAGCCTGACACGCATCTCCACACAGCCTGGGTCAAGTATTTTCCTGTAAGGAAAAGCTGACTACTCCAAGGAGTCTGCCCAGTAGTGGAATTCCTGTATCATACTGTCGTTGTGTTCTTAACTTTCTGAGGAAACACAGTATGGTTGCCCATACTGTCTGTACTAAGGTACATGCCTGGGAACAGCAAGCATTGGTCGTCCTTGGTCAGTGTCCTTGGTGGCACTTGTTGTCCTCTATCATTTTGACACCCATCATTCCAGTTGGAGTTAAGTGCAATTTCATGGTGGGTTGGACTTGTTTTGTCCTGGCCATGATGCTGAGAAGTTTTCCATCCTCCTGCTGAGTATTGCTACATCTTCTTGGGGGACATGTCCATGTGGGCCCTTCACTCCTTGTTCACCAGTTGCTTTCCTGCTGTGGAGCCGGTTAAATGCTCTACATGGTTTGGATCCACTTGATCCAGTATATGGCTTGGAAATCTTTTCTCCCAGTAGGTAAAATAATGTCTTCACGTTATTGCTTCCATGTGATGTTTCAAGTATAAATTTATAGTTATTAGGGAAAAAAATTCATTTTCCTTTGAAGAGATGTTTCCAGATGTAAAAGCATGATTGTGTTTTTTCTTAAGATGGCAGAGTCAAAGCACTCTCCTACCAGTTGGAAAATCATATGCAATTTTCTATGAAATCAGGAGACAGAAGCTAATCAAGAATGTCTCTCTTTAATTGTATCTCCATTCCTATTCCCAGTTCTGGCTCAGTTTTCCCTGAATTTCTAGAGGCAATATGGTCACAGATGTCTAAAGAGAAATTTTAAGGAATTTTTAATTGGTGCCCTTCAGGTATGGATAATTGAATACACTAATCTATAGCGTGGTGGCTGGCAAGTGTATAACTTGCCCCTATAACACTAGACAGAAGTAATTTTGTAATTGAGTCCAAGCCCATTAGAATAACTTCCTTTTTTGGTCTTTGTGCTTGGTTCCTGATCCCAAGTGGAGGCATAGCACGCACAGCCAACTCGTAGCAGAATTGGCTTCGCCTCTGTCCCCGCTAGGGGCTGTGTCCCCCATTTCCTGCTCTACTGCAGTGTCTGCAGTGATGTGGGTCCAGTTTCTCACCCTAGTTTTGCCCCTCGGTCAGGTCCTTGTCTTGTCTTTCAGCTCGAAGAGTGTTAATGACCCAGGAGATCTAGATTGGTGAGATTTTCCCATCCCCCAACTATTGTAATGTTTTTTCTAACAGAGGCCCCTCCAGGGGCTTTCTCTTGCCTCTCTGTTGCTGCCCACGCGTACAGAGGCGCGCACAAGCCCACATCCTGGAAGGGCCTATTTAGCCGACAGATGTGAGCCCCGGTTCCTCCCTAAATGGCTAGATAGCTCTCTTTCTGGGCTTGGTGACCCTCCAGTTTTTCTCGCTGTTACTAATCACTCCTGCATTCCTTGTGTTTCCTGCAGAGTCTGTGTGCTTTGGGGGTGGGTTACACTAGAGAATTTTTTTGTCGTTGTTTGTTTTGTTTTTTTGTCTTTTTTTTTTCCAAAAGATGGAACAGGTAAAATTCTTTTTTTCTTTCTCAGTAATTCTCTTTTATTGTCTTATTTTTTCTTATTTTTAAGACACAAAAATAAAAATAATAATAAAATAGTTTCAAAATAGGCTGGTAGGAAAACAACAATAATTAATCCATTGCATAGTGATATCTCCATAGCAGTTACTCAGCATACAAGATAGGGGCATGAGGTATTGTTCTAGCAATATTAGCGCAGACCTCTTTAAAAGATGGTGTTGACATCTGGGAGCCCTTTCAGGTTACCGGTTGTGGACAGAGGCCAGGGGACTCTTCTTGAGCCATCAGACCTTAAGCAAATCTTCAGATTCTGATGTAGCCAGAATGTCTGTGTGTTCAGGTGTGCTCTTTACAGTGGCTAAGATGAGCTTTCTGAGCTTTTTTTTCTTCTTCTTCTTTGGGTTAATGACCACAGATGCCATTTCTGTTTTGTTGATGATTGCATAAGACGTCTAACACAAAAATGAACGAGTAATGGTGCCTTTTTATTTTAAAAGTTTTAAGAAAAGAGCCACCTCATATTCACAGTGTGAATGTGCGAGGTTTAACTGAAAATAAGGATGTTACGAAGTAAAGTTTTTGTTTTAAATTTTCTATAGTGGCTGAGATACAGAGAGATACTAAAACCCACACCAAATCATGTGGGGATGAGGATCCTTGATTTGTTTCCATTTTTTTCTCTCCAGTTAGTTCCACAGGTCATACAGCTCAAGTTCAGTGTTCTTTGTGCTGTTAAGTTATGTCTGCCTCAGCGGTGTTGAGCTTTGGACAGTCTTCTAACAAAGACTAAACTCTTGGTTTGTCGGACAGAACAAGGCAAGCTGCTGGTAGGACGTTAGCCCTCTGGCATTCCTGCTCCACCTCTGATAAAGCGCACTGTGGGCCACACCGGTCAGTCTTTTCAGTCAGCAAGCTCAGGCTGTCTTCGGGGTAGGTTTCCTTAGTTTCACCAGGAGAATGCATCTGTCAGGTGAAGACTAAAACCAAGTCACCGTTGTCATTTAACTCTGCTCACATTGTTGTCTCTGGTGATTAAGATGCTGTGGCCTTGGGGGTGTCAGCCAGGAGCACGAGGAAGGCTTGGGGGTTCCAAGAGTCTACCTAGCAGCCTTACGTGGCGCAGTAGTGCTAACCCCCGAGCAGGTGCACACTTCAGGGGTCTTCTCTTGTCCAGACATAACTGACTAGATACCAAAACTACAATGACCGATGCATCTTAGTAGCAGACAGGGAGGCAGTTAGATGCGAAACGAGCTTTCCGCTGTTGACTTTAAGACAGAAGACACGAGCTGTGTGTTTAAAGATACCTTCTGAACTGCAGCGAGGGCACAGGCGCTTCATGTGCTCCAGAGAGGCCAGAGCAGCTGGCCCTGGCTGGCAGCTCGCGCTGTCTCTGTGCTGGACCCATGCTGTCTGCTAGCAGTTGCTTGCCCTTTTCCAGCCAGGCAGACGTGGGGTTCACTGGGATTTAGTGAGACTGAGCTTTCTTTTGGGATGGGTGGGGGTGAATGTATTGAGGGTGGGAATGATGGCGGAGAACACAGGAGAGTGTGTGCGCTTGTGCTGGGAACACGCAACGGTCCGCCCCTGTGGAGCCAGGCAGCTGATCTGGGTATTTCACTCATGGCTGCAGTGCGCATGTGTTTTCTTCCTCCCTTGTATTTCTAAACTCACACTAAAAGGATGCATCAAACCATCTAGTTCAGAGGGCTCCAGATCTTATTTCTTTCCTTTACCCTGTGCTCTTGGGTTCTATAGTATTTCTATACTTATGTAAGAAGAATAGTGTTGCACTGTAATCTATCATATAGAGCTATCTGTATGGAAACTTTTGATCAGTTTTTAAAGAGATGTATCCTGTTTGCGAAGGCACAATAAAGTTGCATCTGAGAAGCAATAGGCAATAAAGCTAACAATAAACCTTATTTAAAAGATGGTGTTTACAAATATTCGAGGAGAAAGGCATGCCATGTCCTGTCTTTCTTTGTAATTTTGTGATTAGCAAAATAGTTTTAAGAATGCCAGACACAGCACAAAGTCATTTCCTTTGCTTATGAGATAGGAAATAGGGAAACAGTGCAGTCTGTTGTTCTGTGGCAAAGGTGACAACCAAACGCACTGAGGCACATTGGCCATCAGAGTAACTGGAAACAGGTGCCCCACAGAAGCAAGAGTCCGGGCAGAGCAGGGCTGTGGTGAGGCACAGAGGCCCGGGCTCAGCACCCCTTCACGTGTGTGGGTCCAGTCTTCCTAAAAGGCTGCACCACGGCTGCTTACTCCTAGCCCTTCTTCATCCTACGTGGTCTTCACCAAGGCGAGAAGAATTCTTACTAGAATCTTCGAGCTGGCAGTGCACCATTCACCTGGAGAATCAGAGCTTGAGGATTTAGCCTCTGTCAGCCTGGCTGGAGAGTCAGTCACCCTCCTGGTGGGGCTCCCCCAACCCCATGTATGCCCCCTGCTCACACTCCCCAGAGCAGCAGCCCTCGTGCCAGTGTATAGTGCATTTCCAATGCTTCTGCTGCCCAACTCATGACCGGCCTTACGGTTGGGCCAAGGACCCTTACCGTGTGCAGCGCTATTTCATTCTGCACTGTGCAGCAAACCCCTGCGATCGTGTGCCTGGAATTTGTCTGACTACATTGGTGCTGACCGCCCTCACACAGCCTGAGGTAGACACACTAGTCTCTTCTCTGGAAGAAGTTTTGAATGGGAATTTCTTGCAGTATCATTGCAAATGGGCTCACAGATAAAGCTGTGGTTTCTTTTGAGTTGATTTGGGCAAAATGCTCTCTGTCATGAAGCTTTTCAGCATGAATCCATTTGGCGTGAACTGCCTCTTGTTCCCAAGCACCTGGTAGCTTCTGTGTTTCAGCAAGTTAATAAAAACCAGAAATTAAAATTTATAAATGACAGAATAGACTCACTCACCTTGCTTTACAGTTCTCAAAGCATGAAATAATATGAAATGCTTACAACTCTTATTATGTAAATTTCCATTATATTACCGATAAGAATCATCAATTAAAAACATAATTTTTCTGTTTTCTGAAAACTTGCTAATATAAAGAGAAATAAGATCAAATATTCATTATTCAGTTTTATTTTTGAATGGAGGTGTTTCAGAAATACTAAAGAACAGCTTTTATTAATGTAAGTAAATTCTTAAATTTAATTTTCTAAAAACAAAATAGATGCAATATTTTTGTCACTACACTTTTAAAAAAATGTATTTGGTACAGGGTCTCATTATACAGCTTGAACTCATAGTGATCCTCCTGTTTTCAGCCTCCCAGCACTGGGATTATAGGTGTGCACCACCACTCCGGGTCTCAGTGGCAGGGCCAGCACAGCATGCCAGACCAGGTATTGAACCCTGGTCCCTGTGCTTGCCAAAGCAGGCACTTGGCCCAGCAGTATCTCCACTGAGCTATCTCACCTGTGTTATCACTACACTTTTAAAAACATACACTTGAGTCTGCAATAAACTTAGATGCAGCAGAGCATAACTGTGAGACAAAAAGTACTGTCAAAGTTTTGAGAAATGCTGAAGACTAATGATTTTCTTTCACTTTAGTAGTCTTAGTAAAGTAAATATTTTATGTAAAAGGCTTAGAGCTTAGAGAGTTACTCACCGTGAGCAGTTCCAAATTGTCATGGCCATCCTGACAAATGACTTTTCCTTAGAAGTCAAAATAATGTATTTCTGGTTATAAATGGATCACAGTTGGATTGTATTATTTATGCCCCACCCATACCATATTTCCTTCATTAGGTTGTTTGTTATGATATTCTACTTTTTGCGGAGAGCATCTGATGTTAACAGACAAATCAGAGTCATTAATAGGAACTCTCCTGCTCTTAGCCTAGATTAGCCATGTTGAGCATCTCTTGAAAATCTGCGTGCTCTTCAGTTTTATTTTTTTTTTCCCACTCTGGGCCTGGCTTCATACAGCCTAATGGCAAAAGTGTTGGTAATGCGGGACCACTAGGCTAGCAGGCCCTTTGTAAATAGAGGATTTATCTTCTGTTCTCTCTGGGAGCCAATACTTCTAACTGTAGAAAATCTCTAACATTTACTTTGAGACCAAGGCTAACAATGAAAAATGAAACTTAATAATAATATCCTGTCTGTACAACTGTGGGGGAAGGAAATGACAAAAGCCATTTTCCACAGAACTGAAGAATATTAAAAACCACTTACATTTATCTCCATCATTTTGTCTAAAAAAGCAATGATTCTCCCTAGTTTGGAATCTGCAACTGTTTAATACACTTTGTTGTTTTTCTTATTAAATTTCTTATACAACACGTGCAACACTGCTAGACTTTTGAAGAAAAGGACAACACACAAAGATATTAAAGTCTGACTTTTATAAAAGCAAACTACAGTCTCTAATATTAGGAGAAAACTACAGAAGGCATGGAATTGTCATACGGCAACATGTTTACAGCTATGGAAAAATGATTAACCAAGACATCCGGTGGATGTTACAGTGCCTGTGTGTGTATTCTTATTTAAAATAGGCAAAAAGGAATGATTTGGAGAAGAGTTGCACAGGCTCCTGCTTCGTGGGAGGATCCACCCACTGCCGTGCCTGTATTCTACCTTCCTGGAAGTGAGTTGGGCCTTTAGGTTTCAAGAAACCCAAGACACAATTTTCCACCTTAAAAAAAAAAAAAAAGAGCTCAAGTGTGCTCCTGCAGAGAGATTAGATATGTCTGTCACCTCTTTCCTGGCTGTAGATCTTAACAGAATCAATCAACTTTTCCGTGATGTATTTCTCCATTTTTTGAGAGAAGCCAAGCAGAAACTGCTTTTGAAAAAAGAACTTAGCAAGATAGCTTCATAAGGCTTTCCTATTGTCCGTTGCTTGTCTTCCACCCCATCCAACAAATGAACATAAGCTACATTTGCAGTTGCCCGTGCGAGCATCAGAAGGCGCAGGGATAGACCGTCCCTCTCTTCTAATTTCTTGCAGACTGTTTTGCTTGGCTGTTTTACTATTTACTTGACAAAGACAGTCTCTCTAATCAGTTTCTGCTGGTGATCAAGACCGAAGCTCAAGGGAGGGACTTAGGGCCGAAGGGTGATAAGGAAGGCCAAGGGGAAGGTGGCTTTAAGCTGGTCAAGGGTAGCATCAAAAGAAAGAGGCATTCTCTGCTGTGTCATTAATTGTAATGAACGAAGGGAAAATTGGAGACACTGGTGAGAAAAATAAAAGAACAGGGGAGTCCTGCAGGGACTGGAGCAGAAGGGTGGGTAATCTTGGTGGAGTGCCACTTGCGGGATGGACAGCCTCCACATCCTTTGGTTGCTGAAATTTGATTGTGTGAGAGCAGAGGAGCTTGACTCAAAGTCTTGCACACCTCTAAGAAATGGAGTCAGTGTGACCATTCAAAAAAGAAAATCAGGATGCTGTTGTTTAAAAAAGGCAGTGAAAGGCTCAAAGCTAGTTGCAGAAGGGAAGGCACAGCCAAGCCAGAACACCAGATGCTCACCTGCACATCTTATAGAGTTCATGTGAGAAGAAAACTGAGATGAGGATAAGGAAAGTGATTAGAATGTTAGAGCGCCTCGGCTTGACTATTATTACTCAGAACGAGCTACACTGTGGCCTTCTAGACACCCCTACAGTCTGTCCCTACACCCAGCACCATCATCTCAATCAAAAGGCTGCTTTCCTTGATCTTCACTCAGTTCATAAGGCACAGGTTCATTCCAGGAGCAGCAGACTCGAGGGAGGAGAAATTAGAGGATGTGTTATACCTAGGCATGAGGAATGAGTCAACTCTGCCCAGTTACTGGAGCATGCCTGGGAGTGCAAACATAAACACTGGAGCTTTCCTTTTAGATTTAAGAAGTATCTGTTTTTAGCTGCAAGACTGAGAAGAACACTTTGTTTGTTTGTTTTGGGTACCAAGATCAAACTCCAGACCTTGCACTTGCCAGGCAAGCACTCTTGCTGCTAAGCTACCTCCCTGGCTCAGAACACATTGTCTTAAGAAACACATTAGGGCAATTCTGTGCATCTGATCCAAGTTGCATCTCTTTCTTTCCTTCTTTAATTTGAACATTCCAATAAAGCTCTCAGATTCTAGGGGAACAGTCCTAAGAACTATGGGGAACTTGTGACACGCATAGTGGGTTCACCTTCAGCCTTCGCCCCAGCTTGCCCTGGACATGGTTTCCAGGTGATTCTTTCCTTCCCACCCATGCTGCTGCAAGCCTGATGCTGAGTGAGCTTCACTCTCTTCGTTTATAAGATGAAGAGTTTAAACAAAAGTCTCTCCTGAGAGTTCCCAAGCTGTAGTTTGATGTCAAGTTCAAAAACTTTATTGAAGTCATGTTGATGAAGGACTACACTGCTTTTGAATAGGAAGTTTGGTCTTTAAATATTTGGAAGCAAAATTGTAGACTTCAGATCTTTCTCCTCTCTGTTCTTCCCTGAGAATGTGATTTAACCAGGTAATTAACATTTTCATCGATAGTTGTATTTTTAATAAAAGAAAGCTTTCTCATGTAGTCAAATAAAACAACTCGGTGTTACTGAAAGATAATGATAAGGGGGCCAGCCTGATACCTCAGCAGACTAAAGCACCTACTTAGGCAGGCACAGGAACTGGGGTTCAATCCCCAGTATGCCATACAACCCCTGCCCCCTGGCATGCTGAAACAGCAACTGAGACTGGGCATGGTAATGTGCCCCTGTAATCCCAACGCTTGGAAGACTAAAAACAGGAGAATCACTACAAGTCCAATCTACATAGTGATACCCTGTAGACCTTATACTAAATGAATTAAAAAATATATGTATCCAGAATGATAATATAAGGGCCACTGATTTTTTGAAGGAATAATAGTTTCCAGCCAGTAGTATGATGTAGTAATGTAGCAAGCACTGAAACCACTGAGGTGCTAGTGCTGTGTTTGATGGGCTGACTGACCAGTGTGTCCTTCTAAGCTACCAAATCTAGGAGTCACAAGTGCTAAACTGAAATCCTGTGAACACTATGTTGTACCTATGACAATAAGATAGGAAGCTGTTTAAAAGTAACTAACACTTGCTTAGCACTATGTAAAATTCTTCAATTTTTAGCTTTCTTCAGAATGCTGCCTTAAAAGCTGCAAATGAGGTCATCAGGCTCTATTTATTTTAGCTCAGTCCTCAGCTGATGTCTATTATTTAACTCCTACCAACTGAAGATTGTAACCAAGGATAAATATGGCCTTCTATGTGTGTATACATATATGAGATATTCATGTAAGAATGAATATAGAACATTTATAACACTTACAATATTTATGCAAATATATGCATATATATTGATTAGGATCCCATGTAGTTTCTTAAAAATATTAGCTTTGAAATAATGGTGGGTTTTCTAAAATAAATGTCTTCCCATATATAGTAAGAGATCCTAAATTAGGTGGTCGCCTGTGTCATTTTCAGCTGCTTGGTAAAGCCATCAGGGATGCAGGCTGCTTCTGGCGTCTGCTCTAGAACCACTGGGACATAGGCTTTCCCTGTGCTTGTCACTTCCTGGTCGAACATGGCTGCTACATCTCAGACATCATGCTCGGCTCAAAGAATAAGAAATCGTCCTCCTGTGTCATCTCTCAGTGGCTTTCAGAAGCTGCCTGGGCAACCAGGAGAGTGGGGGACTGAACTAAGCAGCCGCTGCCCACTCGGGGCCATGCCCGGGAGCACAGCATCTGCACCCAGGAAACTCAGTCAGAATTCTTTCATTGAAAAAAGAAAAGAAAAAAGAAAAAATAAACAGCCAGGCATGGTGGCGCATGCCTGTAATTCCAGCACTTGGGAGGAGAATCAGTGTGCGTTTGAAACCAGCCTGGGCTACAAAAATGAGCTCAAGGCCAGCCTGAACTGCACAGTGAGACCCTGCCTCAAAAAAGATAAAAAAAAAAAAAAAAAAAAAACCTTTCGTTGACAAGGAATGCTGAATAGGTGGCTATCAGAGTTTGCCACAGTGTAAACACTGGGTAAATGAAATTACTTTAAAAATGTGATTGTAAAAGGTGATCAAGTATTTGGAAACTATGGAACCAAATTTCTTCAAAATAAGTAAGACCATCTGTAGGATTTTGCCGGAGTTGAACTCACTTTGATTAACAAACGGAATTTCATGTTACGCCTTGTAACCTTCAGCAGGTTCTCCCACAGGAGAAAAGATACAGGCAGTTCCTGAGATAAGCAGAGCAGATTCTTGGTTGTTTTGCTAAGCAGTTCAGTGTCCGAGAGGACAAATGCAGTATACTTATAGTAGAAGCAGCAGCTTATACTCCTAATATGTTTTCAGGGCAAGAATCATCTTGGGCTGCAAAAGTGCACATGTCCCTGTGACATTACCTGAGTGACTCTAGCTTCCGTTAACGGGCAGACTGCCTCTCTTCTTCCAGAGCTGGCTCTTTCTAGGGCTGCCACGAGGTATCTCCTCACTTGGCTTGTACCATAATCTAGAGCAGGAGAAGAGAGAGAGTGACACTACAGAGGCACCATAGACACGGAAGCCCACAGGAGTGGCAGCTGAGGGGGCCACAGGCTGCACTTGCGCGGCAGCTGAGGTGAGACACCAGGAGCAGCCTGTGCTGCTGACCGGGAGCAGACCAGGGCTGGAGGAGGGCTGCCGAGTCCGAGTAACCACCTCGCAGTGCAATGGGTGCGTCCAAGCAATGCGGGAACACAAGGGACATGCAGCGGTGCACAAGAGGTCCCTGTCAGCACTCACCACAGGTAGTTTCTAAGGACTTTTATTTTTGACTGTCTGCCTCTTTAGCCCAGGAAATGGAATTTTAAATTTGGAGCATTATATGTTTAATCATTTCCTATTAATATGCATGTGCCCAATGACTATGTTTTCTTTTCATGTATTTTTTTCATTACCGAGTTACATTGAGTATAAAAATGATTTAACAAACTGTTTGCTCAATCATATAAGACACATTATTTAGCTGGGGAAGTAGCTCAGCCACATAAACTCCTGCCTGGCAAGCCAAGGTCCTGAGTTGGATCCACAGTACAAAAAAAGGAAGCAGAAGATTATTTAGGGAGTAAAATGTCCAGTAGTCTATTCAGTTAAGAATTCTCTTATGATGCACTACTGCGGCTATTCCTCAGCTCACAAAGCAACAAAAGGTGAACTCTGAAGACCGTAGAAATGTTGCAGTGTGTAAT
>PVKN010013432.1:0-19928 GCA_004027915.1 Capromys pilorides | reverse complement strand
TTATTTTATGATTTTTCTATTGAACGTCTTTCATTCATATGAAATTATTTAACCGGGAATCCTCATCTCACCCAGACATCTTCATCCTTAGCTCCTTTTTCCTCTCAATTTCTTCTCTTCTATTGCTCAAGGGAGAAAAAAGAAGCACAGTATTATTATGCAGTTGAAGCTGCAATAGAAAATACTTAAAAGAGATTGTGCAAGTTTTGTTATATGTACATTTGTTAAAAAATCTTTATTTATTTATGTATTTGGTGCAGGGTCTCACTATGCAGCTTAGACTCAATAAAATTCTTGTCTAGCCCCCCCAGCGCTGGGATTACAGTTGTGCCCCATCACACCTGGCTTTAGTGGCCATCTCAGCATGCCCAGCATTCTGGGGTTGGCACAGCATGTGGCACTGGGGATCAAACCCGGGTCCTTGTGTTTGCTAGACAGGTGCTTAGACCTATCCCCTCAGCCTTCTCAGTTAAATCTTATATTTAAAGATGGGTGCTAGTTTGCTTATTGACGATTAAGGCTCCTCTTTGATTATACATCTACTATATTCTAAAATGTTGCCACTCAGAAAACTTTGCCAAACTATATCAGGGTGAATTTTCCTGAGATATATAACAATAAATTATAGAGTATAATATGCACTATGTCATGTTCTCCAACAGGAAAGCTACTGCCCATATGTAAAAATTACATAAAACTAAAAGTTCCCAGATGCTGCATGTGCCCAGTGGCCACCTGCCTTGACAACAAGCTGTAGAACGTTTCAGAAAGTTTCACTATACAGTCTTTGGTGACATCTATAAGTGTTACCTGTTTGTTTCAAAAATCATTTTTTTCTTTGGTATTGTAAATACTAATAAATACTATAATTCGTCAGTATTTTTAGAAACACTAAACAATTCAGAATTAGTTAGAGTCTTGTACTTTTCTGCCAACTTAATTTTTATGGTTATACAGTGAAGTAATTCATGCATCAACATGGGGTTAGCAGCATTTTGAAATTCTAGGAAATTATGCAGACTATCTTGACATGGCACAAAGTACATAACTATCAAGGTGAGGGCAGGCTTTTCATTACTTGTTCAGGACCTAGACAAAATGATGAAGGTGAATTTGTCCTCAAAAGACATTCAGGATCCAGGCATGGTGGTGCATGCCTATGATGCTAGCACTCCGGAGGCTTAGACAAAGAGGACTCTATGAGTTCGAGACTTGCCTAAGCTACGTAGTGAGTTCAGGACCAGCCTGTACTACACAGCAAGGCCTTATCTTCAAAGAAAAAGATTTCTAATCTAAAAACGACATTCTGGAGAAGTGAAGTCAGTGGAGAAATAATGTATTCATTTGAGGCATGAGGTTTTATGATATATTTATATTACTACAAGTTAATCCAGTGAATATCTGTTAATCCAGGAAAAGTTGAAACCATCAGAAAAACTCCTCAAAAATGAGGAGTTCCACCAATATTCCTCCAGCTGTTGGTCATTCCTCTCTCTTTCCACTCTTCGGTTCCCTGTGTACAGAGCACATTTGTTCAGCACCGAGGCCCGTGGTGAGGCACTCAGAAGGGACGATCTGAGAGGCCGGAAGCTGAGCAAGAGCTCTCACGCTGTCCTATGTCTGGGAAGCTGGAGCCCCAGCTCTTGCTACCTGTGGGAGCCTGGCATGGTACTTCATTCCTGTGTGTCTGCTTATTTATAAAATGAGACTGTCTTACTACCTACCTCTTCATGGTCTTGTGGGCTAAGGAATGAAAATATTAAACACATTAATGACTACAGGGCTAGTACTGCTAACAAATGTGATATAGGGGTCTCAGTGCTGAATAAATGTAAGCCCCTATGTTATATAGCAAGGAAGGGTACATTTAAACAATTAATTGCAATAAGACTGGCCGAGTTTTATTACAGGATAAGTTCCGGGTTCTATAAGCTTATATGTTGAAGTGACAAGTTTTGATAATTATTTTAACAAAATTTAGCTTTTCATATGTCTGAGTTTTATTTGAAATTGTTTTATTTAGTAGACTCTGATAAAATCTTATTGTTTTTATAGTTTGTATTCCATAAATTTTAGAAGCCCTGATATGATAAATGCTTATAGATTCCAGAATAGTAAGTAAAAATGTTGTCCTGATTATGCTGGTAATATCATAACTATCAAAATTCTTTCCCTGTTGCTTTACATTTCATACCAAGTTGCCAAAAAGGTAACAGAATCCTCTGTCAGGCATAGCATCTGACTAATCAAAATAAAATCTATCTTCCAGATTTTTACAGGAAAGTCTGGTTAGCTTTGAGTATAATTAAAGAATATATTATTGAACACTTACTAAAAACAGGAAATTGTGAGATGTGACTGTCTTTTCCTATATAGTGGAGGACAGTGTTTTTCAGCCCCAAGTAAGAAGAGGCTGAAGTGAGTTTTGAAGTACAAAATACTAAGGACACCTACCTAAAAGTGAAGTCTTCAATTGCTGCGCTGTACTCTGACATTTTTTAAGGTACTCAGTTACTGCCTTATATTGCATTCCATTCGATTCTCATCTTTGTGTTTCTTGAGTCCTAATGGAATGTGGAATATCAACTTGTTATTATTTGTTAATGCATCTTGTTTTATAATATGAAAAGTGATCTTATTTAAGCAAAAATAGTGTCTGTAGTTATAAGGAACCCTTTTGCTGCTCTGCAGCCTGGCTTGGTGGGGGTGGAAGTGGAGTTAGCAACTGGAGCAAAGTGAAGAGGCAGAGGAAGAGGCTCCTGGAGGGTCTCTCTGGACCTGACACCCTGTTGTGTGAGACGCCACGGCTTTCTCCCTCGTGGTGCCCCCCCCTCCCCCCACGTGCGGCTTCCAGCTTCATTCGCAGTTTGTCTTTAGCAAGAATAAGAGAGCACAACTGACCCTTGATGTGTTAAAGTGATGTATTTTAGAAATGTAAGATTTCAGAAACCTTAAGTGGTTCTTCAGGAGGGAAAACAAAGACTTAGCTTTTATGTGGGTTTTGCTTGATGAGTATGTTTTTTCCATCTGCCTTCACACTGTAAACAGTAGACATAATAATAGATGAATTATACATGTGTGCCGCCTTTAGGTTTCTTTAAACACATGACTTTAGAGAAATTCAAGGGCCCTCGAGTCTGTTTACAATTACAAAAATACATAATTAACGCTATTACTTGCTAACAGGTGAGCTCATATTCCTTTGGTTTTCTCCTAGATTCATGAAAAACTCCACTACTATGAGAAGCAGAGTCCGGTGCCCATTCTGCAGGGTGCGGCTGCCCTGGCCGATGACGTAAGTGTGCCTTACCCGGCTGCGGCCAAACCCATCGCAGTGCAGACAGATGTGGTGCGATCCTCCGAGTGAAAACCAGAGGAAGGAGCAGATGTTTCCAAAAGCCCTGTCATCACTGAGCTTATGCTGATATTATGTTGATTTTCATTCACTTTCCTGTTCTAAAATTGTGCATGTAGCCCTCATGCACTGCCTTGGTAACTACGTAATAGAAATTTTCGGCTTCAGACGGGACAGGCTGTCAGGCATTAGCTTTCGGAGAAAGTTACAGACAAGGGGAATGAATGCTTTAGAGAAATAAAGACAAATGAGATAAGTTATATTGCTGACAGTGCTAAAAAATGACAGGTAATAAGAGAGGAATGAGGCATATAAAATACATAAAAAGACAGGATTGTTTTTAAAATGGATTATAAAGGACAGTAATGATTTATGGACATTAGACCTTTCCAAATTACCTTCATAACTAAAAAATAAATTTTAGGAGCAGTTGGCATTGATAGAGTAGTTAATTTCCTGTAGCCATAATTTTATTTTCCGCCTGGGGGAGGGGAGCCCGCTTGCCGATGCCCACTGCTAACTTTCAGCCTCGGATGAATGGAGCACACACCTGCGTAAACTATGGAGGACGCTCAGCGAGGCAAGACCGGCGCATAGCGCGTGGCGGGGCTGCCCTGTGGCTGGCTTGTTGCTTTGAAATATTTTGCTTTATAATTACAGAACAAACTGTAATTATATCTAGTAAAATGTCAGGGTGATAATACATTAAGAAAACCAGCCATCTTCGGGAGTTGGTTTTCTTTGATATATTTTTACATTTTATTTTGCAAATTAAAGCATATGAAATAATTGTCTACACTGTGTGCTGTTTGTTTAGTCTGTGTTTCTTGTCTGCATTTATCTACAGACATTGCAAGGGTGTCAAATATACATTTTTAATTTGGAAGTTTGCTTTTGTATTGTAGAACCAAAACTTTAGAGATGAAGAATAAAGGTATCTAGTTGTCTTAGTAAAGTAAACGGCAGTCACAACTTGAAAAAACCTTAAAAACCAATTTTAAAACACTGTTGAAGGGCCAGTGAGATAGCTCAGTGGACTAAGCACCTGCTTAGGTAAGTGCAGGGACAGGGTTCCATCCCCGTCACCACATGCTGTCCTGGCCCCGCCTCTGGATGTGCTGAGCCGGCCCCTGAAGGCAGATATGGTGGTGCTTGTCTGCAATCCCAGTGTTGGGGAGGCTGAAAACAGGAGGACCACTGTGAGTCCAAGCTGCCTGGTGAGACCCTGTACTAAATACGTAACAAACAAGACAAATCAAATACTGTTGAGCATTTTATGAAGCTTTGGGTAGAAAACAATATAATTGAACCCTAAGCTTATAAGATGAGTATCTGAGGCTAGGAGGCAGCTCTGTGGCTCTGTGGCCCAGCTCTTGAAGGCTCTAGATTTAGTCCTCAGCACTGAAAAAGTGAAAAATCAGAATCTACACCCTAAACAGGGTAAGGCTGTTTTCTAATTCATCAGAGCAATATATTTAAATTTTAAAATATTTTGTACACTAAAGGACTTGAAATACAAATAGCCTTTTATTCTTTTTTATAATGTAAAAATTCTGTAAAAATATTTGGTTGAAAAAATAAAAGCATTTTTTGTAGTGCAATTAATGAATGAATCAATTTTTCTCTTACTGTACTTCTGTGAAAAGCCTGCTCCCAGAGATAAGAATTATTATTTTCAGCATGGCAGAAACAGTAGGGACAAATGAAAATTTTAACAATAATTTTGGAAGGGTTTTAAAATGTAAAAATATATTTGAATCAAATATTATATCTTTCATAATGTTAATGTTTTTTACTATTTGAGTCTTATTTTTTTCTGTAAAGTTATATAGCCTTACCTATAGCCTCAAATTGATAGAAATTTTCCATATGAGATCCTTTTACGTTTCATTTTATTTTTAATTCACAAATGATAAATGTGTTTATTTATGAGATGCAATGGGATATGCTTGTTTGCTACTTCAAACACATGTCATTCCTTTGTGGTGAGAACATTGAACATCTTTTAATGGAGAATATGGGGCAGGTTTAAAGCTCCAATCCTTTTCTTACATAGATAAAACCAACCAGTGGGAGTCTTTGATGGTTACAGTGGAGTACAACAGGCAGTTTTAGTGATCAGACTACTATAGGTTTATGATTCACTTAGTTTATATTTAGCATGCTTCTTAGTCTGTACAGGTAAACATAATAAAAGTTTCAGGTCATTTACTCTATTAGGAGCATTCCAGCTGTAAGTTAGCCCAGCTACTGGGGACTTTTGGAAGTCCCGTGAATTTCAGTACCTCATTCAGGACCCCTCCCCCATGTCAGAGCTCAGCCTAGTTCTTTTTACAAATAGCCCTTTGTCTGCATACAAAGTCCCTTCATGCAGATAAAGTGCTGGGACTTGCCCTCCCTTCAGTAAATCAGAGAGTGATTCTGCTCCTATGGCTCCTACGATTACTCAAGTTGTGCTCAGCTTAGAGCCGGGCCCTGAGTCTAATCTACTGAGGACCTGGAAAGAAGCATGCTGACTGATGGTCTGCTTTCTTTCATGCTGACTTCTTAAACACTGGAAAGTGATAGCCTTGAACAGAACAGTCTCAGTCACGACACACCGAAACCCCACAATGCACTTGCTAGACTCACATATGTCAATGTGATCTCTCTTGCAGCTGGCTGAAGAGCTTCAGAACAAGCCATTAGATAGTGAGATCAGAGAGCTGCTGAAACTACTGTCAAAACCCAACGTGAAGGTGAGGACATGTTACTCCTGCAATAAATACCTTGTGAAAGAACAGCTTTCTGAGCCTTCAGATGAATTGTCTCTTGCATCAATTTTCAAGTAAATGTGTTTTCAAAAAGTGAACAATATTTTAATAACCGAAATCCTATTAAAGAAGAATTCAGCTTTTAAAATTTTATGATTTGACAAGTTACATAGTACTTTGAGAAGCACAGAGTTTAATTTGGCAAATATAATATAGGCTTCAAGGTTATTTCCTTTTTTTTTGGTCTTTTTGAGACAAGGTTTCACTATGCTCAAGGCTGGACTTGAGCTCACTTTGTAGCCCAGGCTGGCTTTGAACTTGTAGAAATCTTTCTGCCTCAGCTTCCAGCATGCTAGGATTATAGGATTACAGGTGTGCACCACCCCTGGCTGTTTTCCTTTCTGATGAAGTTAAGACTAAATATAGAGTGTGGACTAGTAATCTTGTTTAGGTTTCCTTTGCATGGCCAGTTAATGGTGTTTCAATATATTTGACACAATGTAGATGTTTCTTTATAGGATTATTTCAGCATTTGCCTTCCCTCTCCACATTTTCTATCTTTCTACCAAGTCATATTTGAACATAATTATACCCATTTCCAGAACAGAGCTGTTTTCCAGTATAAAATAACTGTAAAATAATGGAAGATGTTAGTTCTTTCTTAGCTATTTATTTCCAGGTTTGTCACTTATTTTTTCTCCAAATATTATTTGTGTAGAGAAGGCATTTCACAATTTTCCTGCTCTTACTCTGAGATCACTAATGCATAAAATCCTGTCGTATCTATATCTATATATCAGATACATTTTGAACTTCACATTACAGCAGCTGTGTATAAGACATTGCTCCATGAGGCAAATCAACATATGAATTCCATAATTTAAATGGTTAGTTATCTTATGATGATTACCAGTAAACATATATAGAGTGCTGAATGAAAAATTTTGCCTAGGTTTAAAAACTGGCTTCTGTATTCTTGGCCAAATGTCCTTTGATACTATATTATATAGATTTTAAATTTATGTTGAGTAAAAGACAGTATCGAAGGTGAAGTAAAAGCATGTATGAACTCTAATATCTAACCACCATAAATATAAGTATACGAATACATTGCTACAGGAATAGATGGACTATAAAGAATAACACAAGGATTTGATATGGTTCAGGAGGTTGATCATCTTTTCCGCAGAGGATAACAGAAAAGTTGCTTGATATTAAAGACCAGTGTGGCTGAAGATTAGAAGCTGTAAAAAGGAGCTATGTAACTCTTAAGAGTACTCTCAGAATTTCTTCATTTGGTCTTAGACTCCAGGTAAGAAATTAATATCAACCAGAGCAGGACAAGGTCAACTATTAGAAACTTGTTTAACTCCTTAATATTAGAAATTAATGAGGCATGTGTAAAATAAATAATTTTACTATTTTGCTCAGCCATGTTTTAAATGGAATAGCTAATAAAAAAGAGATTAATACTGGCCAGAATCTGGTGTTTGGTTCAAGAGGAAGGTATGAGTTGGATGATATCATGATGGTCTATTTGATAAAATTTTGTAATAATCACTTAAATTTTATTTTATGGAAATACTTTATGTGGGTTATTTTCATATTTATATAGCAATGTGATTAAAAGTGGTAGAGAAATTATCATGAAATATAGCATTTTGTTTGTTTTTGCAGTACCAGGGATTGAATTTAGGACCTTGCTCTTGCCAGGCAGGAGCAAAAGCTACTGAGCTATATCCCTGGCCCACCATGAAATATGTAGTTGAGAAGTTTATGTAGCCAAGGGTGAGATTCCAGACATGGAACATTTCGGTTGGCTCGTCAATCCATGGCAGGGCAGACTTGAGAAGAAAGTATCTTTGTTTCATACTTAACATCAAATTTCCTGAAGTCATGTGTATGGTTCATTGTGATCATGTTGAATGTCCCCTTTTCAGACAATTACAGATCTTCCAATGCTTTTATAAAACTTTTGTAACTTTTCCTTGGTAATTTGTAAATGTTAATAGAGACATTCTTCCTTAGATATTTATTTGACCCAAAGGTAGGCCTTTGGATTCAACTTGTAGAAGACAGATTAATGAAGGTGGAGGAGAAATAATAGGTTAGAAAAGGAAGCATGTGGCAATGACACAGAATGTACAAGAATCATCCTAAATCCAAACTGGGCCAGGGTGGAGGTGTTGTTGAAAAAAACCGCTATACCTTGGACTTGAAGGTTGAGGCCGAGGTAACCAGAAGGGACCAAAGGAATTGAAGATGGGATGTAAAAAACATGTATTTGTGGTAAGTGAAAGCCTGCAAAGTTTGAGGGAGCAAAGCAGGTTTTGCTCAGCTGGATGGTACCTTCTGAAAGAGAGAAGGATGGGACTTTAGAGCCAGCCACACGTTGAGCCTTCTGCAGGGTCTCGGCCAGTGCAGTCTGGTCTGTGGCTCTGGACCCAGTGTTATTATGCGCCTTTCTTTCACAGCTGCTTCCCTATTTCAGTGTTGAAATCTGTGACCACCCTAATTGTGAGCCTATTAAAAAGTTTGGATTTTATCCTAAGTGCAGTGAAAAACCATGGAAAGGTTTTAAGTTAACAAGTGACACTATTACTCCATGTGTAGAATGTGGAGCAGATTCTGAGGTGGGTGGTTCTGGAGGTAGTAGGGAGGGAAAGTTGCTTGGAGGACAGCCAGGGATGGGCTGGAAAGTTTGGAGAGGTAACTTTGCCATTCAAGAATTACAATAGCTGGTTAATAATTTGGGGGAAAAATGAGAAAAAGTCCCTACTAGAATGATTCCAAATAGGTTAAAGTGTTATGTATAAAAAGTTAAGCTATAAAAATATTATGGTCCTTGACTGAGGAGATAGCTCAGCAGTCTAAGTACCTGCCTAGCAAGCACAAGGACCAAGATTTAATCCTCTGTACTACATGCCATGCCGGCCCCACACTGGGCCCTCCAAGGCCACTGAAACCGGGTGTGGTGATACATGCCTATAATCCCAGTGCTGGGGAGGCTGAAATAGGAGGATCACTATGAGTCTGAGCTGTGTAATGAGACTCTGTACAAAATACATTAATTAAAAATATATATATATCTCCCTATGTTAATCCTTAGCACCGTCAGAGAGGTGCTACTTTAGCAAAAATCTTGGTAATTATTTGATCGTAAAACAGAAAAGTATTCATAAACTCAGGGACAGACACAAACAAACAGAAATGCAGTAGTGTGTGTGTGTGTGTGCTTAAAAAGAAAAGTTTTTAGGGGCCGGGGAGATAGCTCCATGGCAGAAGTGCCTGCTTGGCAAGTGCAAGGTCGTGAGTTCAAACCCTGGTGGCACAAAAAAAAAAAGTAAAAAGAAAAATTTTTAAAAAACTATCCATGAGTAAAGTTAGAAGGAAAACTATACAAATGATTTTGTGTGTGTGTGTGTGTGTGTGTGTGTGTGTGTGTGTGTGTTATTTGTTTGCTGGCTCAGCCCACCCTGAGGGCAGCATGTGGTGTGAGGGATCAAACAGCGGTCCCCTGTGCCTGCCTAAGCTTGCCTAAGCATGCACTTTAGACCACTGAGCTATCTTCCCAGCTCACACATGATTTATGATATTTGTCTTTAACAAGAAAGAAAGTTTTTCACATTAATTTTATCTTCTACAAACTGACTTGGAAAGACAGAACAACAGAAATATTCCTTTGTAATATGCGTAATTGTGTTTGTAACTGAAACTATAAAGTAGAAGCCCCTATCTTCATTGTCTTTTAGTGAGGATGAGTATCTTTTGATATCCTTAGTGACTTTATTTCGGTGAATTGTGTGTTCATAAACAAGGGATGATCATCATCAATAGTGAATTTTACATTTTTAAAAAAGTTATTACAACAAAAGATACATTACCATTAATTCTCCTCAATATAATCCCCGTCACTTTAATCACACTGACCTCATTATTCTTGCCACTTTCTGAAACAGTTCCTGAGGCAGGTATGGTGGCACATTGCCATAATGCCAGCACTTGGGGAGCTGAAGTAGGATTCCTGCAAGTGCCAGGCCAGCCTGGGCTCTGCAGTGAGTTCAGGACCAGCCTGAACTATACAGTGAGACCCTGTTTCCCACCAGCCAGCCAACCAACCAACCAACCAACCAATTAAACAACATAGTTCTGGAAATCCTCTCCTTTGGGAATGTCTTTATCAGATATGTTTCAGTTACTTTTCTCTTGTTGCTGGGACAAAATACCTGGCACCCAAAATTAAGGAAGGAAAGGTTTATTTAGCTCACAGTTTGTGCAGGTTTCGGTCCATACTTGGCTGGCTCCAAGGAAGAGGGCATGGCAGAGGGCAACAGTTGATGGCAGCAGAAAACAGCAAGACAGCAACAGCAGAGAGGGAGGAGCAGCAGCAGAGAGCAAGCCTCTCTCCCTGCATCACACTCACTCAGGCTATCTGCCCCTGGGAGGTTGCAGCACCCACACCCACAATCCCAGCACTGGATCATGATTTAATCACAAACTCTAGAAGCTGCCACACAACTGCATCAGGCTTTGGGGGACACCTAGACACATCCATAACAAGGCATAATAAATAAAACAATACAGTGAATGCCGGCACTGATTGGCATCCAATGGAAAGGCAAGTGTGTAAAAGCAGAATGAATCGTATGTCCTCATCCTCCTTATTCGTCAAATCTGATTGATACCTTAGAACTCCTGGATTTTCCTAAAGTCAAAATAATCATGAAAGACAAGTGTATTAAACTGAGTTGAGACATTGAGCCTGCCATGGGAGTGCAACTAAGATATGAAAGAAGACTTGTGGAACTGCTTCAGAGAGTGGCAAAAGTGATGGGATAAGTACGGTAGGGGCAAGGAAGAGTATGGTGAGGGGCACCAGTGGCAGTGTGCCTTGCACTGCAATAATTTTAAAAAGTAAGCATTCATTGTATTTTTTTTATTATACTGCCATTTCCTCTATACATCATTATTAAATGTATATTTGTCCTCTTTAAATGGGATGATAGAACATACTACTTACAGCTGGATTTTTATTTATTTTTTAACATTTTAAAATTTGGAGGACTTGTTTTGATCAGCATAGTTGCTTAACTTACCTTTTAGAAATGGAGCTTCCAAACACCATTGTGTTCACTTTTGTGTATCACAGAGTTTTGTGGTGTGTTGGATCTGGTATATTTTTATTAGGTTAATGAATTATTGTCTGTTAACATATCTATGTTTTAAATTTTTAACAGATATTGCTAGCCTGCACTTAAGACAGGCTCTTTCCATGTACAATAATGCATGTGATGTTTACCTTCATAGTTATGATTAATATGTAATTAATCACTGAAGCCCTGTTTAGTTAATGTTTTTTTCTATCATTTCTAGTTGTCCATTATCATAGCTGGATTGATTGCATTTTATTTTTCATGTTTAAATGGATGGTAGTTTCTGGTTTGATTCATACTGGTTGTAGGATATATTATACTTACTTTATGTAAAGTTTAATACATATTTTTGCCTACTAATTTGATCAATTTTCATAAATATACCACAGCAGTATGACAGCAACATTTTCTTATTTAAATGTGGTCCTGCACAAGTTTTTTATACAAAGTTAAATATACACAGTGACTCTTGAAGAACTATAATTATAATTAATTGTACCTAACATTGTTACAGAACAGGCTTTTGCCAAGCACCTTTGTGTATTATTTCTATAATTATTATGAAGCCGTATTAAATAAATTTTAACACAAATTCTCTTTTAAATATTAGAACTAAAGCTCAGAAGTATCCATCCAGAAACTAAGCTAGCTTATGACCAGCTTATTTCTGTGTGTTCCGTGGATTTCCTATTTTGCACCCAAGTGTGTCTTTCTTACTGCTGTCCATGCTGTTTGTGTGTCTCTAGCACCAGCACAGTGCTTGCAGCCTAGGTGGCTTCCAGGAAATTGAAGCCAAGTAAACCATGAAGTATTTGGAATTTTTGGCCCAGATCCCAGGACCAGTGTGCATGTAGATAGGAACTTATCAATGATTAATGGAAAATACTGGTTCCATGTTAAGTCCAAGGCATTTGATAGTCAGAAAGACAGTGATGTTAAACCCAAGTGCCTATGTTATAGGTTAATAGTATCACTAAGCTTTTCTTCTGGAGGGTTAACAACTTAAGTTTGCTGACCAAAAAATTAGAAAAAAAGAAGGGCTACAAAGATAGCCAATATTTTGGCTCTAGCCCCTCTAGGTCAGTGAGGACTCAGGACATAAGAGATCCTGTACTGTAACATCCTATAACTCAGTGGTGTCTCACATTTTCTATTCAAGATTATGGGGTCACACAGGGATCAACAATGTATAGTGTGCCTAAGGAGTGTCATCTAGAGAGAAAACATTCTCTCAGGCTTTCACAGAGAGCAAACTGGTCAAGCAATGGCTGTGACTCATCCAGATGGCTGACACTGACAAAAGTTCTATAAAATGCTGTACATGGTTTCAGGGTAGATCCTGAGGGAATTTGACTGACCTTGCCAGATACAAAAGTTACATTTTTTGTTACATAGGTCTTGCTTTAACTTGGTCTTAACCATCCAGCAGAAAAGTTTAACCACGAGAAATAAAGAGTAAGCCATAATAATATGCTGAGCTGTAAAAGGCTCAAGTCAGCAGCTTCTGACAGTTCTGCTGATAACGCACTACTATTATGGACTATTGGACTATATGTACAACTACTTTCTCTTAGTTCAATGAGAAGAAATATTTGTACTAATAGTGTTTAGAGAAGTTATCATGTCTGCACTCTGAACAACTACTATGAAGACAGCAATATGCATTGTATTAATTATTGTGGCTGTCCTACTACTGTGTTTTGAAACTATCTCATTGTTATTTCTTTCTTATTAAAATTAATAAAATTAAAAAATTGGAATTTTTATTTCATCATAGCCTTTCATATCTCTTCATATAATTCAGCATATTCATATGGTTTTGAAACTTTTTGTTCACGTCTTTTATTTGATAGTAGTGTCAAATTGTGATTGAGTTCATTCTATGCCTTAATAATCCAAGTTTCTGGAGAATGCCAATGCTTTTCTCCAGTAATTGATTGCCCTTAAATCTAGAATGGTTAGGGAATTCTGTAACAATGATATCGCCTGAGAAATGTAAAAAATTTTAAAGATTGATTAGTATAGAAACTATTCTTTTTAGCTAATGTGGTATGTGCAAAATGTGTTCTCATTGTTGAGATCATAATGTCCAGGAAACACAGTGGAATGTAAAAGAAGGAAGAAGTGATAAGGTGAGGAGAGGTGGCGAGCCGCTACATGCGTGTGCCGTGGTACAGTGCACAGCAGTGGTCGCAGCGGTTGATAGAGCGACACTGCTTCATACAGAGATTCTGTTTTTAGGAACAGTAAAGACAGTTGTCATAAATATGAACCAGTCCTAGACATCACATGGCTGCAGTAGAGGCAAAATAACCTTTATGAGTCACCACATTGAGGCTCATTCTTTTGATACAACAACAAAGTGACACTCTTGAGCATAGTATTATGATTTAGAAAATCAGGGAAGATTTGGTGGATTTTTTTTTTTAAAAGTGAACGACAAAGATTTTTTTGTAATTTTTCAGCTTTCTAAAGCATAGACTTAGCAGCAATTACTCATTGCCTGAGCATGCAGGATGGATGAGGCTCCATTAAAGCATGCTGAAGGGAAAAGTTAAGCTTCTTTTTGGGGGGATAAATCAGTTTTACTCATCCTTATAAGCTGGACACTTAATTCTATAAACCTGACAGATACTTAGAACTTACAGCTCACTCCAGGGGGTCTAAGGCAGTGAGAATTTGTGAGCCTGATGAGTTACAAAGCCTAGTATTCAATTTCCTGCAGATTCTTCTGGGCAACAGGTAAACCCATCAGTTGTGATTGGTGGTTATGGTGTATGGAAATACAATTTCCATTTAAGTTTTGCCCTTTGAAAGGAAAATGTGTATATTAAAAAATAAAATCGCCATGGTTAAAGCAGGAAAATGGAACACAAAGTAAATTTAAGTTGTCCAAATAAAAATGTTGCTAACCAACAATATTTGTAAAGTAAAGCTGTTGAAAAGGATGAACTTAAAATCTATGATTATTTTGGAATCCAGAAGTGGAAGTGAGTCCTATATTGCTGCAACTATTATGTTGGCTTTATTTTTAAAAATTTATACTGGCTATTAATATGTTTCAAAATACAATATATAATATATAATTCTTACTGTTTTAAGACAGTTATGTAAATTTCAAGATAGTGTGTTGTTATGGTTTATGTGTAGTTGTCCCCTCAAAGCCTCATGCAATCATTGGGCAGGGACTTCTAGAGTTTGAGACTTGAGTCATGATCCACTGGGATTATGTGTTTTAGTACCGATGGGACTATGGGTCTGAGTACTGCTGGGATTACTTGACTCTTGATCCACTGGGATTATGTGTTTTAGTACGGATGGGGTTATCGGTCTGAGTACAGCTGGAATTATTGGTGTGGCCTAAGGTGGATAGGCTAAGGCAGAGAACCTGAATGTAATACAAAGAGAGACAGACAGACAGACAGTGGCTGTTGCTCTCTGTGCCCTGGTTGATCTGTTGCCTCTGTCACCATTTTGTTGCTGTTCTGCTGCCATGAATTGGATGCTCACTGCCCTGTTCCACTCAGGCTTGGGCCAGCTGAATATAGACTGAAACCTCCAGCAACTGTGAGCTAAATAAACCTTTCCTTCCTTCATTTTGCGTGTCAGGTATTTGTCCCAGCAACAAGTAAAAAGTAACTAAGACATGTGTATTTTCAGTGTTCTTTGTCCTCACTATAGACCCCCATCTGTCATTTTCCTCCTGACTAAAAGACTTTCTGTAACATTTCTTAGAGTTCAGGTCTTCTGCTGGTTAATATTTTAGCTTATGTATGACTGTAAAACATCTTTATTTTACTAAAAAGTCTTCATTTTTAGAAGATAATTTTGCTGGGTATAGAACTCTAGGCCAGCATGATATTTATGATACTCTGTTCATGATATTTCAGTATGTTTTCTTTCATCTTCCATTTTAGGTGAAATGAGACTTGCATTTAATTTGCTTTTCCTATAAATTGCTTTTTATTTAGTTTCTAATCTATGTTAATCTCATCGTATATGTTTCTTCATGTTTTGTAGAACATAGTTTTAATCTCTATAAGCTTGATTTGAATTTTTTAAATGTATTTTATACCTTGTGTTCAGTATTCTAGCTTTTTTGAACATTGAATATAAAGATGTAACTTAACTTCCTTGTGTATTATCTACTTGTGTAATTGCAGTGTTTGTTTCTGTCACCTTATGATTTTAATTCTGCATCTTTGTATACCTAGTAAGTTTTGGTTGGCTGCCTGTCATTTTGAATTTTCTCTCATTTGGTTGTGCATAATTTTGTATTTCTATAGATAATGCTCTTGAACATTTTTCTCTCCTTTTTTTTATGACAGGACTCAAACTCAGTGCTTGCCAGGTGGGTGCAGTACTCCTGAGCTGCATCCATCTGGAAAAAATTTGGTTCTTTTACAGGATTGCAGTTAAGCTTTTTTAGTAATACTGTAGCAGTGTTTACTTCTGGGCTTATTTTTCTCACATTCAAGTAGCACCTATTTAGTATGTCTTCTCATTGTTTCATCAGTGAATAGATTTTCTGTGCTTCATGGTGAGAAGAAGAACTACTTTTATTTAGCAATTATTCCCTATCCTGCAGAATGTATTAATATATTTTCTGTTGCTATCACAAAATACATGAAACTGGGTACTTTAAAAAAAGGTCTATTTTGCGCATAGTTTTGGAAGTTGAAAATCCAAGGCTGGGTGAGCCTCAGCCTTCTGGCCTAGAAGTGCATCTTTGGCTGCAGCACAACATGGGCAAAAAGAGAGAAGGAACTGGCCATACACAGAAGAGGCCAAGGGCATGCGTGGCCTCAGTTTCAAGTGCTCCACTCTCTCAAGACCTGACTCCTACCCAGGGTCAATATTAATCTGTTCCTGGGAAGATATATGCAGCGATCTGATTACTTCCCACAGGGCTCTGACTCTTAAGGTTCTCCAACCACTTAATACCTCCACTTTGTAGGCCTTCTGTTCATGAGCTTGTTGGAAACAACCCATAGCATGAGTTTCTTGGCTTGGAAGCTTTTGACATTTGGAGCACGATAGTGGTATTTGGGGGAAGGGCCTGTTCTGTACGCTGTCATATCTAGGAGAATCTCTAGCCTCTGTACAACTGAGTGACAGTACAATCCCCAATTCTGTAAAAATGGAAAATGTCTCTTTATGTGTTGTCAAATTCCTCTGGGGAGTAAAATTATATTCAGTTAAGAGTGACTTCTCTAGCTCTTTATGGTAACAGGTTTCTTTCACTGACACATAATTGCACATTTTCATGGATACAGTGCAGTCCTTTAGTGTATATGTGCAGTGTGCAGTGTTTCATCTGGGTAATTTTCAGGTGTGCCACTCAAATACTTACCATTTATTTCTCTCATATTTGAATTGTGGTCTAGTTATTTTGAAATACATGAAATTATTATTAATTGCAGTCACTTAAGTAATCTTCTAACTCTGTTTTTGTACTCACTAACCAACTCTTTTTACTATCCTTTCCTTTTCCCATCATCCCCAGCCTTTAGTAACCAATCTTCTACTCTTCACCTCTATAAAATCAGCTTTCCGTGTTCTGCATGTTCTGTGAATTCTGCATTAAAAAGGTTTGATTAGAAAATAGACACCAATTTTCTTCTATTTCAGTAAACAGCAAATAGTAAAGTGCATCCACTTATAAAAAATGGGTAAGTGGATAAAAATTCACTTATGATTATAAATTTAAGCATTTATCTCAGCAAAGGACAAGACACTGAGATCAAGAATTGTAGGGGCCTACTTTTTAAATTGTTTTTCCTTCCTTCCTTCCTTCCTTCCTTCCTTCCTTCCTTCCTTCCTTCTGTGCTGGGAATTGAACTCAGGGCCTTATGCTTGCCAGGCAGCTGCTGTGCTGCTGAGCTACATCCTTAGCCCAGGGCCTACTTTTATCTTGGATATTCTGAGCATGCCTCAATGAAAAATAATTATTTAAATTTAGTGAAGAAGAAGGTGGTATTAGAGTGAGAGGATGTTAAAGAGTTTGATGTACTCTCCAGTCCTGTGGGCAGCTGTATAAGGGCTTGGATCTTAAGGTAATCACCTTTACTACAGTATGAATCATGGGTTTGAAAGTGGGCAGAGTGAATGCAGTTGAACCATTTAGAGATCATTGCAGTACTCCAGGCAAAAATAATGGCTTTGGAGATAGAGACCCAGAAGCTGCCAGCTCTTTAGGTAAAAAGAGATTGGTTGCAGCTACTCAGCTTTGCCATTGTAGCATGACAGCAACCAAAGACAATGTATAAATAAATATCACTGCCTCAATAAAAATTATTGACAAAAATAAGTAGAATTGTTTGCCAATCTTCTGTAGTTTAGAGAGAAGAAAACAAATTTCAGTATTTTTGGGGGATAGACTTAATTTAGTATATTTTGGGGTACATGGCTGGGATATTAGGAATGCAGGTGAGACAAGAGGTTTAATAATGACTTCTGGGTTTGTGACATGAACAATTTACGAATAGTGGCGCTGATGGCCAGGAAACAAGATGGTGGAAAGTCTAAAGCTCACTAAGGTAGACAGTCATGATGTGCAAGGTTCTAGTGTTTTTCCCATCTTCAATCCTTAAGGGCAAGATGTCTGTATTTTGAAGGGTTTTACTTCTGTATGTTCCTAGTAATGACTAGAACTACTTTCATTCTTCTACACATACCTATTGCATATAATATTAAAGTGAGAAAACAAAAAAATCACATAAATAGTGTGTTTTGTGCTGATAGGAAGAAATGATGAGAAGAAAGAAAAATACAAGGTATTCTTAGACTTCTTCTGGCTCATTGGTGGTGTAGGCGTTGCCTCAATTTCTCCCCACTCCACACTGATCTCAGCTTCCCTATTCCTACGGATAAAGCAGGGGGAACCAGAAGAGAGCCGTGGATTCTTGTCCTGCACCAGGGCTGCCTTGCAGAGATGTTCTCCTTCAGCCTATGTGGAGACCTCCTTGCAAGTTGTTGCTTTATCGTCATAATGACAAAATGTGGCTTGGATTTGTTTTTTAAATTGTCTTAGGTGTTAGGGGCATTGTATTTGCTTACTGTGTTCCTGAATTCTTGCATTTTTATAGGCCCTGCTCTCTGTGCATGACACCGTGGCTCAGAAGAGTTATGACCCCGTGTTGCCTGCTATGCCCGATGATATTGATGATGAGGAAGACTCTGTAAAGATAATCCGCCTGGTCAAGAACAGAGAACCACTGGTAAGTCTGGTTCACGGTTTGTGTTAAGGTTGCGGGTAGCTGTTGTGGTAATGGGAAATATCAGTTTTCCTTGTTTTTCAAATATGCTTCTTCTATGTCTTCCTCCAACTTTAAATGAAACATTTATGTTTATAAAACATGACTTAGAAACATTAGAATAAAGTTAAATAGAATAGCAAACATTCTATTGGTTACTAGTAGCAATAGTTTTAAAAACAATAAGCTGTTGATATTTATTAAGAATATAACATGTACCACATAGGGGTAACTTGAGATTAAATGGTGTAACTAAAAGAAATTGTTGATTAATTTTAAAGAAAAAAAGATTATTTAGTCAAGTGTCTGGTGCTTCAAAATGTGAATATAATCATCATGCAATCATTTATTTTTACACCAGAATTTAGTGTTGACCTATGTGAAGGTTGTATGAGAGGTAAAACAATGACCTCTGCTACCTAACATGTCATGTCCTCTTGCCCAGATCCTGTAAAAATGTCGCCTTGCACAGCAAGATGAATTTCTCATGACTAAGGTCTTGAGGTGGAGAGATTGTCCTAGATTAGCCAATGAATCCCAGTGTAACCACAAAGCTTTTAGAAAAGTGAAAGGGTGAGGCAGTAGAGTCAGGAAGAGAAAAGAACATGTGACTAGGAAAGCAGAGGGTGGGGTGACAGATGTGGTGTGAGTCCTGGAGTCAGGAAAAGCGAGGACAGGCTCTCCTGGAGCCTCTAGAGGGACATGGCAATGGACCTTCCTTGACTTTGGCTCTGTGAGACCCCTTTGGCTTTATGACCCTCAGAACTATAAAATAATAAACTCGTGTTAAACCACTCATTTGTGCTCATTTGACAAGGCTGGCCCATATTTTACGAAACTGTGTTACAAAATAATTAAGTCACCTGATCTAGAAGTCAATTTAAAAATGTGTCATGCCCAATGTATTGTAATTCATTCACTTTTGTGTTCTTGAAGTAGTTCTTGATAATATAACAGTTGCCTGCACTATGTGCACTATGTAACATAAGAACTTTACATGGTTCCAAAGTTAATCCTGAGGGATTTGACCCTGGAAGATACAAAAGATGAATGATCTATTATATAGGTCGGGCCTTAACTTGCCCTTGATCACCCAGCAGAAAAGCTTAATTACAAGACACAGAAGGCAGAGCTAGACCAGTATGACGAGCTGTAAGAGGCTTATACCAACAGCCTCCAACAATGCCAGTTTCACAGGTATCCCACTACAATTATGGAATGTTAGACTATATATACAACTACTCTCTTTGTACAAAGAGAAGATAAAATTTTTGTTGTTGTTGTAGTTGTTTTTCTTTTTTTCCTCCCCTACTAATATAGATTAGAAAATTTATCATGTCTACAGACTGTGCTCTGTATAACTACTATGAAGACAACAAAATTCAATGTATCAATTATTGTGAATGCACTA
>PVKN010013431.1:0-19879 GCA_004027915.1 Capromys pilorides | reverse complement strand
TGCCGGGGATCGAACCGCAGTCCCTGCAGTTGCCTGAGCTTTCCTAAGCAGGCGCTTTAGACCACTGAACCATCTTGCCGGCCCCTGGCTCTCTTTTCTTGTTAACTGAAAATAATCAGTTGTAGGAGCAAGCAGGACATTTAATTGCATAGTAGTAGTGATTGCTCTAAAGGCACCTTCTCTCCAGGCAGCTCTGGGGCCTGTATTTTACTGGGCTATAGTGATGTGTGTTGTCATTAGTGCTTTTCACAGCAAGGGAAGACTTTAGGAACCAGTGTGTTGCCCTTCTCTGCCCTAATTAGGGCATGGTTAGATCTGTTCTGGTGCTGGTGTTGGGGCCCAAAGTGGGCTGGAGTGTCAGTCTGGAGCGCCCCCTGTGGTGAGCAGGAAGATGTGCAACTTGGGGATGACTGACAAAAGCATGGGTCATCAGCTGCTATCCGCAATTCTGGGGTTCAGTCTGGTAAGTTGCTATGATTATATCTGACAGTGTGATTCAGTGGCCTTTGGCTTGCAACTTGTAAGTTCGGAAAGCCAGGCTAGAGAAAGCCTGAAGGTAAGCGGAAGTTAACGGCGATTCCTGTGGGCTTTCAGACCAGTACAGGGAGTGTGGGTGGGGAAGGCTGTGCCGGTGAGGCTTCTGGTGGCAATGAGGACACTAGTGAGCACCTGACCGGAGGCCACGATGCAAACTTTGCCCTAAGGACTTATCTAGGTTCTGTTGAGGTCCTCAGACTCGGGAGGCACAGCTAAAAGGCAGTGGGCCAGTAATCCTCGGGAGACTTCAGGGTAGCTTTAGCCAGTATCTTGCTGTTTTCAGCCAGATTGATGAGAATAATAAAAACCAAAGTGTAAAGATTTGAAAAACTTAGTGTGGTGAGAGGAGCAGAGTTCAAGTTGCAGCCAAGTAGATGGTTGCTA
This sequence comes from Capromys pilorides, assembly GCA_004027915.1. Lineage (NCBI taxonomy): Eukaryota > Metazoa > Chordata > Mammalia > Rodentia > Capromyidae > Capromys > Capromys pilorides. The sequence continues at coordinate 18,958 of PVKN010013431.1, read as the reverse complement.
AATATCAGTGCTATTAAGACGCTCCTGCCCCTCAAAAGGCCGAGCAGACGGGTGGCCTGTAATGTTAGCACTGGGTCGTTTCCCCACCCCGAATGTGCAGTAATCTTCCTGCCTCAGCCTCCTAAGTGCTGAGATCTAGGCGTGCGCCTCGATGCCCAGCATGTTCTTACAGGGGTCTGCAGGAGAGCAGTTTGCTCAGTCTCAGAGAACTGGGAGCTGGACTCGAGCAGTAGTACAGATGGACTAAATTTCTCACTGGGAATGGACATGAGCTTTGGTCCCCAGGTCACGGTTGTGTGGGAAGTTGCTGTGGCTGAGATGTCCCTTTCAGGGACACAGGAACCCTGGTCTCCCTCAATAGGCAGCGGTAGGTGCAGTTTTACTCTACTAGTGGATCCTCACCCTGGGGAACCTGAACACAGGCCCCAAAACAATGTAGCCACTAATCACGGCTGCAGCTTACAAACTATGAGCACAGATCAAGCCCTGACAAGTGGCCCACGTCTCTGTCAGGGCAGTGGGGGGGCTCACACACCTTTGTAGGGAACTGGGAGTTTTCATTTGGAATTGGATTATAAGATAGTAGGAAGACATAAGGTCCGGCTTTTCCATGGAGTCTACCTGGTGGTGCCAGGCGATGGTCTCCCTAGGAACAGGGCGGCTTATGGCTAAGCTGGCTGGGTCTCAGGGCAGACCTTGGAATGTGGCTGCTCTGGAATCTGCTAAAGCTGGACCAGCCACAGGTAACCTTAGCAGGGAACATTAAACAGAAAAGCACTGAAGCTCAAGCAGCCAGAAATGACTTCACTGTCACACAGGGCGTATGAGTGTTTATATGCTCATATAAACTGCCTGCCACAGCAGTTTCGTGCGCAGCGTTTCACAGTTTACACAGTACTTGGGTCGCAGCATCCCAGCCTCACAGCCCCTTCTGGAGGGACCTGTCTCCATTTACACAAGCGAGGCAGTGGCTTCCTGACTTGTCAGTTTGGGGTGCTGCTGGAACGGGACCCCATCTTACCTAGATCCTTGCCTAATTTCCCGACTGCTGGGCCACTGGAGTCACAGCGGCAGCTACACTGCTACCCACCGCCCTTCCCAGCCAAGCAGAGGCAGGGCCTGCGATGGTTACAAAGCGAGGTGCTGCTGGACAGTGGCTGAGTCTCTGAGAGGAACTGGAAGACTGAAAGCACTGTAGGCGGATCCTGCACGCTGACCATGGTAAGAGGTGTGGGGACAAGTGTTCTATTACTGTAAGCCCATGGTGACCAGGCTGGCTTCAGCTTCACTTACTGAAGGGTCTCACACCCCTTTGGTGTCAGTTACCCCAGTCTTGGGCCCCTGTTGGGAAGCCTGGGCACAAGTGGGGAACAGCCCCCCTCAGCCAGCAGGGCTGGCTGCTGTCAGGCCTCCGGTGGGTCCCAGCCTAACTAGCTAATGAGCTTCTTCCGGGTGTAAGTCCTGCTGAAGGGGCGCCTCCGGGAGAAGGCCGGGCTGAAAGTGGGTGCTTCTGCAGTGGAGGCATCCGCATTCTCATCTAGGAAAAGACAGAAAAGCGACTGTGACTGAAGACCGAAGTGAAGGAAACTGACTTGAGCTGCAGGAGCTCAGAGGGCTTAGGACAACCACGATGCAGGGAGGGCTTTACGCTACTTTGTATGACTTACACCCGTGCCGCACCACGGCTGTGAGGAAGGGGCTCCTCCCACAGATGGGGATTCTGACCATCAGCACTTAGCACACCCGCCGGGCCATTCCTGTTCAGATTCTAAGACTACGGATGAGCAGTGTGTCCCAGTGGGCCAATCTCTGTCACCATCTTCAAGACTCAAGTGCTGCGGCAGGGTTTTGGGGGGATTCTTTGGGTGCACACAGGTTCTATTGTGGAGCTACCCTGGGCAGGGACTGACATTAGGCACAGACTGACTACCCTATCCTTGGCATCCCCATGGTTCCCCCAAAGCCAAGGTTCTCTGGCTCTGGAGACCTCTGGCACTTACCTGTGGGGCTCAAGCACTGTGAGGACGCTGCCTTCCTGGGGAGCAGCAGTGGGGACTGGGTGAGAGCCTGCAGCCCGCTGGCTGAGAGGCAGCTCCGCATAGCACAGCCACGAGGCGGGGTGCAGCCTATGGAGAGGCCAGCTGTTAGGGTTTCCACAGGCCCCAGCAGGTTGAGTCCCAGACCCCAAGCTCCAAATGCCTCCTCGCTGAGGCTGCCCAACGGAAGCTACAAGGCATGTGGGTTCCACACACAAACTCACCCGAAGTGAACACCTCATCATCCCCAGAGGAGGAGAGCTGCAGCACAGCCCACCCTGCACCCCGCTTTCCATGCTTCCTCATGTTTGCATCTTCCTTTGGGGTTTCACAGACTCTGTTGGCTCCACACTCAGCTTCTTCCTTGGGAGACCAGTGTCTCTTCCTGGAACCCAACCCAAACTGTCCCCATGAGGCTTCCTCGGCCTTGGGGACACTGTCCCCAGGAGGTGATTGTTCTGGGAGTTGACACACCCCCTCAAGCTCAAAGTCCTCAGAGACAGGAGTCTTACAGAGGGTGAGTTTAAGGGTCTGCTCCCTGACCTGGGGCTCAGGTGGTAGCAAGGCCCCAAGACCGTCCACGCCCACCTCGCCTCGCCCCCCGGACAGCCCACTGCTGCAGTCCACAGCCCTCTTCCTCCGGGGCCAGTCTTTAATGGAGTCAGGAGTAGTCTTCCCACTGTGCTTTGGGGACGGTGTCCAGGGAACCCCAACATCTGTCTGAAATGGGGAGGGGGTATTGGGTGGGCAGTGGGTTGGGGTGCAGGACTGGCAGATGTAGGTCTGCCCCTTGCCAGGCGTGCTGTGTAGGGAGTAGAGGCAAGGGGGTGACATGTAGGTAGCCTCTGGCTTGCTGGTGGTGTTGCTGGCCCTGGGCATGGCAAGACCAGGCAGGGAGGCCTCTTCTCTCACAGGGCTCCCCTCCTTTCCTAGGGCCTCGGCTTCAGTCAGTGCACTGGAATCTACCTTCTTAATCCGAAGCTTCGGCAGGCCAGAGGCCTGCATCTCCAGCTCGACCTCATAGGTCTGCGGGCTGGTAGGGGCCTTCTGAGGCCTCGCTGGAGCCCTCAGGCTCTCTGGCTGTGCCACATCCTGGTTCTGCCATCCATCTGAAGGGCACGGGAGGGGATGGTACTCTATTTCAGGAGAGCCAGGCCCAGAGCAAGGAGCAGCTGGGGAAGTCCTGGTGTCAGGCGCAGAGGGGGGCTCACAGGCAGGACCTGCTGTCCTTAGTCCTGCCCCTTCACTCCTCCTCACTTCGTGGCTCTCACCACCCTGGGGTTCGGCCTCCTCAAGAAGAGTTAAGTGGTCTGTGTCACTTGTAACAAGCAGAGGGGACCACCCAGGCCAGTCACTGCTGACACCAGTGCCTAGGTGCCTCTGTCCTTCAGGAGAGGGGGAAGGGGAAGGGTTCACCTCCTTATGGTCTTTTCTAGAACTGGTGGTGGCAGCTGGGCTGGTAGCTGTGGCAGCCTCAAGAACAGCAACGGGCCCAGGTGGGCACTCAAGAGAGCCTCGTTTGGGGTCTGAGGTCCTTCTGTACTGTCTGCTAAGTTTGGATGGTGGTGGAGGGAGTATGGTTACAGACACAACACTCTGTGGCACTGTAGGGGGTGTTGAGGGTCCAGCACAGGAGGGAGATGCAGCCCTGCTAGGTGACACCTGGTACTCTTTGTGATCTAGGTCTCCAGGGCCAGGGGACACTGTTGAGGGCCTTCTTGGTAGGCTCTCAGAAAAGTCCCACTTCTCTGGAGCCCTCAGTCGGGAAGTCACAGTCATATCAGGTCTCTTGGGGGTTTGGACAGATTTATCCTTTAGTGTCTCTGCTGGTTCTTCTGCCTGAGAGACTCCAGGGAGGAGTTGCTGGCACTTCGGACCCTGAGGTGGGCCCAGGAGGGCTACTGCCCTTGGTGGCGTCCTGAGGCAGTGCCTGATGGGGGTCACACACTCGCTGCAGGACTGGGCAGCTGAGGGAGTCGGGGATGCGGGATGGTAGGGGCTTTCTGGACTGGAATTGACCAGATGTGGCCAGGCACAGTTCAGCATGAAGGCTGGTGGCTGAGCACCCAGCCTGGTGGGTGTCCTTGGGGTCTCTGTGGCAAGAGCAGAGGGTTCTTCTGCCTCAGAGGGTCCTTCCTGCAGTGCAGCTCTTGATGCCGACGGTGAGCAGCAGCGAGGAGGGGAGGGGTCCTGTAGGGCCTCAGCAAGGGCGGGCTCTGCGGGGTTCACTTCCACAGCAGGGCGGAGCGTCCTTTCTGGAGTACATGGGGAAATCTGTGGTGTTCTCAGGAACTTTCTTGTTGCCTTAGGAAAAGTTGGAGATTTCTGGTAACTCTTCTTAGGAGTCTGTAGAGATAAGTGATTATTTTAGTGCTTGAAACATTATCACCCATATTTTCTAAAGTGTTTCATGGCTCCAAGTGGATCAGAAAAGCACACAGGACAGCAGGATCTTAAGTTGGAAATTTTATATAATGGCCTGTCCTCCTCTCCAGAACTTGACTCAGATTTATACCTGTCCATGTTTCATCGGGCCAAGCACTGTGTCAAATGATTGTAATAAGTAGCACACTGCCACCCACCTCGCCTTGCCTCCACCCGTGCCACTCCAGCTCTCACAGCCACTGCCGGCTCTCCTCTCTCCTCAGACAAAACAGCTGCTGCTCACCTTTGCTGAAAGCAGCCTCCGAAGCCACCGAGCTGCTCTCTGCTCCCTTCGGCCTGAACATGCTACACACCTACTCCGTGTAGGTGCTGGGGCGGCCACAGATGCAACAGTGCTGCCCACTGAAACACGCTTCCTTCTCACAAACATAGGAAAATTCCCACACGTGAGTCCAACACCCATCTTTCCTGCAGCCTTACAGGATCATCCTAAGGGAATCACCCTAAGGGAATCACAGTCTGGCTGGCATTTTGAGTTCAGTGAGGTAGCAACAGATGAGACCAGTGTGGCCAGCACAGCGACAGGGCAGGCCAGGGCTGGGTTGTATAACACATTAGGGCTGGGAAAGGTGTGCTAATGAGTCAGGTGTTCAAGAACGGGCGTCAGCAGGGGAAGGAGAGACTGGGAGAATGGGGCAGGGGGACTCGGGGCCCAGAATGCAGTAGCCACAGAGGCATGGATGTGAGAAGCAGCAGCTGTGGGCTCGATGGTACACGGCCTACTGTTGCTGGGCAAGATGCCATGCAGGGAGGGGTGAGGCCAGCCAGGTGGGCATGAACCAAATTATGGAGGGCCCTTCCTGCCCAGGAGACAAGACTGACCCTGGTCATGTAACCTTTGGGCTCCAAGCCTTTCCCCAGAGCTTTGTACTCTCCTAACCTGGACACAGTTTAAATGACTACTTTTGAACACAAGGTTGTACTTTATGAAACTTCAGAAACTTGGCTTTAGCAGATAAAGAGTTTATAGTGCCTTAAGCAAAGCAAAATCAGATGAATATTTTGGAAAGACAATTCTGTCCTCTGGATGGTGGGTGGATTTGGGAGGGAAAAGGCTCTTAAAATGTTCCAGGTGGAGCTCAATGAGTGAAGGAGTTTTGGGGATGGAAGACGTAAGTGGGTACCAGAACTGTTGTGTTATAACCTAGGCAGGACTAGAGTGAGGAGCCAGTCCTGGAGAGGGGCAGTCAAGGGTGACCCCCAGGTTTCTAACACAGGTGCAGAGGGGCACTCGAATGGGAATGGAGGACTGCGGCACACTGCAGAGACATACATGGAGTGTGTGACAAAGCTGAAGTCAAAAGAGCAATCCTGTCTCCTCCCCACCGCCATGGCTATGCTTAAGTTCCCATATGCTCCAGAATCCTCTACGGCTAAACCCAGCCACCCCAGATCTGTATCTACGGTCACCTGCTTTCCCCCCACCCGAGACTGTACCTTCTAATCACTTTAGAAACTGTATACCTGGGGAGCTGTGGGTGTCTCAGAGCTGAGCTTGCTTCTTGACAGCCTTTTAATTCGGGCTGAACCCTTCTCTGAGGGGCTGACCATCTCAGACACTGCTCCAAAAAGAAGGCTCCTGGGAGACCGGATATTTTGAATTGGAGAATTTTCTCTTTGTCCTGCAAGTCAAAGACGCCAATAATATTTAATTACTTCTCAACCACTATCCTCTCAACACAGGAAAAATAGTTGGTCTGTATAAAAAAGATGATTTTTAGAGAGAAAATTATTAGGTGGGGGAATATTCCTGATTGTTAGCCACAGCAATGACTGCTGCTTTCTTAAATTTTAAGTAAAGACTACAAATTAATCCCAGGTCACATGTTGGAAAATCTGGGCAACTAAAGTAATTTTTTTTTTTTTGTGGAACTGGGGATCGAACTCAGGACCTTTCACTTGCCAGGCAGGCACTTCTGACCGAGCTATCTCCCCGGCCCCCTTGAAGTAATTTTTAAGTGTAAACAAAAACATCTATCAGCCATGCTCATCATGGATAAAAGAACAACATACAAACAGATGTGACCTTTTACACTGGGATATTTGTGCGGAGGGTGTGGCTATGCAGAGGCAGTTGTGGATAACTTCCTGTTGAAACAGACTACTTATAGCAGCGTGGACAGCATGGACAGGCAGCCGTAGGAATCAAAGGGATGACTGACCACAGAGGCCAAGGCTGTTACCATCGCCTTCACCTCCACAGTGTACGCATTCTCCCACCCAAAGTCAAGAGGGAAAACGTCAGATTACAAAGACACTTCCCACCGAGTCAGTGCGGACTTGTGAACACGAGATGGGCCCGTTACCTGACTTGCTTTGCTGGAATGAATGGACTCTCTGCACGCTTCGAGACTTTGGCTGAGACACAGAATAGAAGGAACCAGAACTTGTTCTGCTAAGTGATAACTGCTTGATTCGAGGACTTCGTCTCAAACTTATTTCTGCAAAATAAGAACCAGTTAGTAACCAGGGAGAATTATAATCCTGACATCTAATGTTGTCAAAAATAGGCAAAATTCATGTAATACCGCATGTAAGCTGGAAATCTGCCAGCATCTTTTTTTTTTTTTTTGTCTTTTTGAGACAGGGTCTCACTATGCAGTTCAGGCTGGCCTTGAGCTCACTTTTGTAGCCCAGGCTCACCTCGAACTCATACTGATCCTCCTGCCTCAGCCTCCCAAGTGCTGGGATTACAGGCGTGCCCCATGCCAGCAGCTTTGACATTTCTGAAGTGTCTTAAAAAGCTAAGAGGGAGCTAGGTGTGGTAACACAGTGTTCTGAGAACTGAGGGAACAAGACCTCAAGTATGATACCTAGGTAACTTAGTGAGATCCTCTTTCAAAATAAGAAAAAGGGGCCAAGGATAATATGCTGTGGCAGTGCCTGTCTGGCAAGGGCAAGGACCTGAGTTTGATCCTTGGTACCAAAAAAAGAAAAGGGCTAGGGACATAACTAAGTGCAAACCAGTGATGAGACCTAGGCTCTGTCCCTAGTACTTAAGAAGAGAGAAGAAAAAGCAAAGCTAACAGGAGCTTGACACATGCTCTCCATAGAACATTAAAAACTTACCGAGCCAATAAATAGACCATGACCTTCAGGAATCTCACAATCTGCCACCTTTATGCATCACACAGGGTGAAATATGTCATGCGTAACAGGTGACAGATTGTGACTCCTGAAGATCGCAGTCTATCCAGCTTTTATATGTACATAATACATGCATTTGTATAGAAGCAGTACTAATAACGGGAGAACAGTATTTCTGAGTAGTGGAATTATCAGATAACCTAAAAAAATTTGTCTTTTCTATATATTCTGTAATTTTTCTTTAACAAACATGAATTATTTGAGCAATTAAATAAAGAAGTCAAGGGCTGGCCAAATAGCTCAGCATATTAAAGTGCCTGCTTAGGGTGTCAATTCCCGGGCCTGCTGTGCTGGCCTAGCCCCCAGGGCACACTGAGACAGCAACTGAGACTGGGCATGATGGGGCAAGCCTGTAATCCCAGCTCTTGGGAGGCTGTAAACAGGTGGATCACTACGAGTCCCATCAGTAGTAAGACCCTAAACACTCTATAGACCCTTCCCTAAAATACAAAATAAATAAAAAAGAAGCTTAATGTTTTTGGAAATTCTTCCTCTTGTCCTATACTTATAGAAATAAATTTTGTCTTTTCAGACAGGGGTCTTCCTTGCCTTAAACTTACTATATAGCTCAGGCTGGCCTTGAACTTGTAATCTTTCTACCTCAGTTTCCCAAGAGCTGGAAAAATAGGTACATGACACCATACCTGTCTCTGTACTTTTAAATAAACCACAGTATTTTGTATAACATAGTAGTTTAACACTCACACTAAACATTTTTGTTATGTAAAAATATTTCTTTTTGTTTTTTTTTGAAGGTTAACAGCAGAATATTTATTGGGGGAAAAGAAAGCTTCTGTCCAAAAGAGGGGTAAAAGGGGGACCCTAGTGGGTTGCCCCGTTATGTAAAAATATTTCTTCCTTAATAATTCTCTCCATAAATTCTACTTAAAAGAACATCTGCATATAGTGACAGAGCATCGCAAAGGACCCGAAATCATTGGAGCTGCTGTAAACTACCTACGCAGAGTGACAGTGCGAGTACAGAATGGCTCTCACAGAAGCCAAGCATGAGACAAAAGGACACAGTAGCTAATACTCACCATCTTGTCCTTTCTCAGGGGACTCTTCAACAACATTGATGTCAGGACCAGGATCAGAGGACCTTGAGGAACAACCAATAAAATGATTCATCACTCAAAACCAACACATGTAAAGTCAGAGATAGTAGGCTAGTGAGACAGCTCAATGGACTAAGCACCTGCTTAGGCAAGCACAGGGATCAGGGTTAGATCTGGGTACCCCATGCCGCACTGGGCCAGACCCTGGGTGCACTGAGCTGGCGATCAAGTCCCAGCGTGGTGGCGCATGCCTGTAATCCCAGTGCTAGGGAGGCTGAAAACAAGAGGATCACTACAAATCTAAGCTACATAGTGAGACCCTGTACCAAAAAGAAAGAAAGAAAGAAAGAAAGAAAGAAAGAAAGAAAGAAAGAAAGAAAGAAAAATAAAGTCAGAGACGACTTCTCATCTGACAAGGAAACAAAGACCAGAGTCTAACATCAGCCCTGGTAAGCTTTCTCATACATAATTATGTGTTTATTTTTGAGGTAGAATTTCACTACATAGTTCAGACTGGTCTTGAACTCACTGTGTAGGCCAGGCTGGGTTGAAACTCAGCAATCTTTTTGCCTCAGCTTCCCAAGGGCTAGCATTACAGGCATGTGGCCAATACTCGGCTTACTATTGTTAATCTATATTTTGGTGCTGAGGATTACACTCAGGGCCTTGTTTAGCCCCATATAATGATTACTATTAAGGGTGAGATGGTTAGAATGCTCTGTCAGAAAACCATTTTACAACTTCAAAAGTAACTCTCACATGAATACTTTTAATTCCATAATGTATTAAAAATTAAAACAATTTTTTAAGAGCTTTAATTTCTGGCAATTTGGCAAGGACTTCCAACCTACCAACTTCACTTCTCGAAATTTATTGTATGAATCTTTTTTGTTTTGGTACTGAGAATCAAAATCATAACCTCAAGCTTGCCAGGCAGGTGCTGTGCTACTGAGCCATATCGCCAGCCCGGCCCTATAAAGCTGCCTAAGTATGGGGACAGCCCTGGTACCAAACAAGTTCCTGAGTTTGATTCCTGGTACCAAAAAAGGAAAAATAAATTCCTAAATGTGTCAAATTTATATACAGATGAAGCCCAGAGGGAGTTGTGACAAGATGAAGTTGATAAACCTCTCCCTGTGCCCTTGTGCTCTGTGAAAAACAGAAGACGAACCTGAAGGAGGCAGTCTGGCTTAGACTCGGACCCAGGAGGGAAGAGCAGTGGGCCTCCCTGCACTTCCGTTCTGCTGCAAGCAGCCCTGACTTCACACTAGTGGAGATGACCACATAAATGTGCCACAGGTGCAGACTAAAAAAATCCCAGGAAAGCCAGCTCTCCCAGCGAAGAACCAGGGGCAGCACCAAACACCTGTAACAGCAAGCCCCTGCTCCAACCACATCCAGGGGAAAAGAACGCAGCCCAATCCGCACCATGCTGGGCCAAGCTGGGTGCTGGACTCCAGCCCTGCCTAGCAGGTCTGAGGACGCACCTTTCCCACTGTCAACAGTGCATGAGTTTAAAAACTGAGGGAGGGTTGGGGGATAGCTTAGTGGTATAAGTGCCTGCCTGGCAAGTATAAGGTCCTGAGTTTGATCCTGGGTACCCCCTTAAAGTAAAATAAAATAAAATAAAATAAAATAAAATAAAGTAACATAAAAACTAAAAACTGGGGGAACCAGGTGTGGTGACACACATGTGTAATCACAGCATTAAGAGGCTGAGGCAAAAGGATCATTATGAGTTCAAGATCATCCTGGGTTACAAAGTGAACTCAAGGACAGCCTGAGCTGCACAGTGAAACAGTCTCAAAAAGAAGAAGTGGAATAATACTTGGCAATAAAAAAAGTCAAGCTACTGATATGTATAAACATGTGTAAATCTCAAAATAACTATAGCAAGTGAAAGAGGCTGGGTAAGAACACATTCTGCACGATTCTGCCTTCACAGTTTAGGCATCGTTCTGTGGTTATAAGCACCATGGTTAAGATTAAGTCATGAGGTCACCAGTAGGCAAACAGTGGCCTGGAGATGATCAAGGTGCTGGGCCCCGGATGAGAAGTCCTCACCTGCCTTTGATTTGTCTGTGCAGGAGCCTCCTTGAGATTTGCTTATGGACTGGAGTCTCAGCCACACTCTTGGTCAGCAGCTTGTGATAACCTACAATTTGATAAAAATAGCTTCAACTATGCATTTCATTTAACCTTCTCTCCAGTAGTGGCATTATTATCTAGCTGGAGCACCATGCTCACAGGACTAAAGACAGAAAAGTTTTCTGTACTATTAAGAGATTCAATGATGGCATAAGCCAATGGAAACTGTGTCAAATTTATTTCTCTAATAAGTACCCTGAGAAAATGGAAATGACTTGTTAATTGGTTCTGGTACTGAATATTAAATGAAATAAAATATATAAAAATGATGACAGACCATGAAAGTATTATTAAGATAAATCTACCCGGGACAGTATTCCCAGCTGGGTTAGCTGAGCTATTTAGGGGAGGATGCTTCAGAGTGAGTTAAGTGACCAGACAGAGGAGCGAGGTCAGAGGGGTCGGTGGAATGAGGACCTCAGAGAAAAGGAAGGACTCCATAAAAGGAACAAAAACACCAAGCAAACATGGCAAAGCAGCCTTTTTGGGACTCTAGAAATTAGCTATAGGTTTTCAACAACCTAGGAAGTATTTGTTCAAGAAAAGTAGCTGGATCTTCACATGTAGCTTTGCAGAACTGTGAGCCTCCCAACTCAGTGGTCACTCTGGAAACCAGCAGCCCAAGGTGTGAAGGAATGGCTCCCACACCAGGTAACTGGCATCACTTGACCTGCCAGCAGGTCCCTGGGAAGTCCTTCTCCATGGCTCAGCTTACTTGACCTACTCAGAACTCTTCCAGTACAAACCACCTTTTCCCTGGGAGCATTTACTAAAATCCTAAACATCAAAGCTGCCTGAAGTGGTGATAACTAACATAGGGGAGGGAAGGTTTATACCTAACAACTATTCAGAAATGAAGGAAGTATATTCCTATCTTAAGGTGAAACAAGAGAATTTGTCAATAGCTGACCTGCTCTGTAAGAAAACACTAAGGGAACCCTTCAGGCTCACAGGAAAAGATGTCAGAGTAGCTTGAGCCACATGGAGAAGTAGAGAACATTAGAAAAGCAACTATATAAGTAAGTATAAAAGACTGCATCGAAGTATTTTTTGCTTACAACTGTTTTTATGCTCTCAGATTTAAAAGAAACCCCAGACACTGGAATTATCAAAAATACAAAAGTGGCTGTGTTGAGTATGTTCCAAGAATGTATGAAACCAAGGAAAAGGAAATTTTTAAGGGGCTTGCAGTTAGCTCCATTGTCTAAAGTACCTGCTTGGGCATAGGGGACCATGGTTTGATCCTCAGCACCACATGCTGCATCAGACCACCCTTAAGGCAGCCTGGGACAGTCAAAAAAAAAAGGAATTTTTAAGAATCAGGAAAATAATTTACAAATAAAATGAGAAAATGAGCATATTAGTAATACAATGCAATTATAAAAGGACTGGGTGTGGTGGTGCATGCCTGTAAGTTGAGCATGTGGGAGGCTGAAGCAGGAGCATTGCTGTGAGCTCAAGGCTAGACTGAACTATGCAGCAAGACCTTGTCTCAAAAAAGAATAAAAAGGAACCAAACAGAAATTCTGGAGCTAAGAAGTACAATGACTGTTTTGTTTTTAAGGGCTGAGGTTATTCTACATGCTAACTCGCACTGAGCTACAACTTGAGCCCCCAAAGCACCATACAGTAACTGAAGCAAAAATTCGCTAGGATTCAATCTCAGATTTGAACAGCTAGAAGAATCAGTAAACGTGAAAGGTAACCAGTAGTTGTGCACTCTGAGCAGAAGGAAAAGGAACTGAGAAAAGGGAACAAACCAAACCCTGAGGGTCATGTGGACACCACTAAGCATTCGGCTGTACTCAGCATGAGAGTCCCAGAAGGAGACACAAAGTGACAGAAACACTTTTTGAAGAAATGGCTGGAAGTCTAAATTTGATGAAGGATGTTATTCTACATATCAAAGAAGTGAGTTCCAAGAGGTATAACCTAGAGGTCCACAGTCATTATAGTCAAATTATCAAAAACCAAAGACAGACAGGATCTTGAAAACCAATGGAAGGCAGTGGACATCTTTCAAGTCCTGAAAGGAAAAAGGCAGTCCATAAGAATTACAAACACTTCAAGAATAAAACTGAAGCTGGGCATGGTGGCACATGCCTGTAAATCTTAGCACTTTGGAAGCTGAGGTAGAAAGACTGCTGCAAGTTGAGACCAGACTAGGCTACCTGCACTACATAGTGAAACCCTGTCTCAAAAAAAAAAAAAAAAAAAAAAGAATAAAATAGAAATTAAAGACACATCAAGGAAAGCTGAAGGAGATTACAGCATTCAGAGGAAAGGTAGGGGAGTGCTTTAGGCTCTACTGAAAAGATGTTAGGTAGCCACGAAGAGAGGTGAAGGACCTGGAAAATAACTCACAGAGTAATATAGAAGCCAGTAGTATTGTGGCATGTTTGATTACTGTTTTTTTTCCTTTATAATTTAAAAGGCAAAGGCATAAAGCAGTAATTATAAATCTATTATGGCCACAAATGTTTAAGGATGTAATCTATGATATAACAATGTAAAAAGCAGAGGGAAAGAAATAATACATAGTAACAAAGTGTTTGAGTACTATTGAAACTCATTTAAGAGAGAGAGAGAGAGAGAGAGAGAGAGAGAGACTGGATGTGGTGGCATGCACCTGTGATCCCAGCTCTTGGGAGGCTGTAAACAGGCAGATCACGAGTCCGGATCTAGTAGTGAGACCCTGAACACAAAGTGACAGAAACACTTTTGTTTCTGTAGACCCTTCCCTGAAAATACAAAAAAAAAAGAAAGAAAATAATTTGGTTTTATCCAAAATAGAGTGTAAGATGTTACTTGTGACTTCCAACCACTAAGACAGTTATTAGAAAATATACAAGAAAGGGAATCAAAATGGTACCATACAAAAAGTAGCCAACAACATATAGCGTAGTAGTGGAGAAGCTAAGGAACAAAAGCTATAAAATATATAGAAAGCAAATATAAAAACTGGTGAAAGGATTGAGGAAATATAATCCAAGTATATGCTATCCACTGGAGACTGAATTTAAATACAAAAACACAGAGACTAGGGCTGGGGATATAGCTTAGTTGCCCAATGTCTGCCTGGCAAGCACAAGGTTCTGAGTTTGATTTCCAGTACCAAAAACAAAATAACAAAAAGCTTACAGAGGTTAAAAGTGTAAAGATAGCAAAAGATATATGCTATGTAAGACCTGGATGGCAAGGTCGGGAAGATAGCTCTGTGGCATAAACACCTGCCTGGCAAGCTCAAGGCCCTGAGTTCGATCCCTAACACCAATAAAAAAGAAATTATTATAAAAGACAAAAAGGTCACATATTAATAAAAAGCGCAGTTCACTAGGATATAAAATTATAAACATACACACCATCTAACAATGGAATTCCAAAATAAAGGAAAACTGGCAGAACTGAAGGGATAAATATATAACCACAATAGTTGGAGACTTTAATATACATTCAGCAGTTAGACAGATCAACAAATACACAGGTGACTTGACCAACATAATAAAGTAACTAGAAGAGTATATAGCACTTCACCCATAAGACCAGAACATATATTCTCAAGCACACATGGAATGGCTCTCTAGGACAGACCCAGTATTAGGCCATAAAATAAATCTCGATACATTTCTTTCCCTATAGTGCCATAGGAACAAACCCAGGTAAGCACTCTATCAATATAAACTACACCCCTAGCCTAAATCAATCAATCAATTTATCTATTTTTTCTTTGAGAGAAAGGTTAAAAAAAGAAATAAGAACAATGATATAGTTTCAAAGCAGGATAAGAAGAAATTAACAATGGTTGATGTGTTGCATATTGTTGTCTTCAAAGCAGTTGCTCAGATTATAAGATGTGGGCATGCAAAATTAATCAACCAATATAAGCATAAACTGACCTTTTCAATGGACTAAAAGAAAACAGTATAATTATGTTAGCTATCATACACACACACACACACAAAATCTCAGTTTAAAGAGACTGAAGTCATTATATTCTTCAATACCAATGGAATGAAACTGGAAATCAATAGAAGGAATTTGAGAAACTCATGAATAGAGATAGTAACAGACTTATAAATAACCAACAGGTCAAAGAAGAAATTGCAAGGGATTAGAAATTTGAGATGATGACCATGAAACCACAGCATCCTCAAACTTACAGGCTGGGGCAGCGCTTAGAGGGAAACTTACAGCTCTAAATGCAGGTTTAAACAAAGAGCTTTCAAATCACTAACCTGTCACCTTCCCCAAAATAATAGAGGGAAGGAAATAAATGAAGGTGAGGTTATAAAAGCAGTACAGAATAGCTCGAATTCCTTAAAAGATTAATAAAAATGACGAAATTTTCCTTAGCTAGACTGACCAAGAATAAAAAGGGAAGACTAAATCAGGAGTCAGAGAGGGGACACCAGCACCAGGCAAGCTGTTACTGACCAGGCCACTGTCTTCTTGGTTACCTGGAAAGGTAGTACTTCTGGTCTTCTTGATGCCGTCACGTTGATGTTCCAGACCTTCCAAGGCAGACACAGAATGACTTCTGGGCAGGCCCCGCTTTAGCGATCTCTTTGAAGGAGAAATCATTTCCTGGTTGAAGAGATTTCTTCGAACTTTGGTCACTTCTGAAAACAGAGTGGAGGATAGAGGGAAAAAGAAAAGGGCAAGCACTGTATTCAGGGGAACTCTCACCCAGCCACAGCAGCGGCTTACCCTAACTACAGCTGATTGTTGTACCGTGTATTCACGTTTATAAGAAGACTTCCCCTAAACCCTGTATGCTGGGAGGCCTTAAGAAGGAGGATCACAAGTTCTAGCCTGGGCAACTTACTGAGATGGAATCACAAAATAAAATTAATTAATTAATAAAAAGGGCTGGGAATATAGCTCACCGTGAAGGCCTCGAGCTCAACCTCCAAAGGCTCAAATGAACACCTTAAATAATACTGTCATGGTACCTTAAAATCATTTACTCTTATAACTTTTGAAAGTCTTTGCATATGGCTGTGCACAAGGCAGGGATCCAACTCACTCTTTTGCATGTGGATAACGAGTCACCACAGCAGTACTTCACCAAGACGACTCATTCCCTAATAAACTGTCTTCGTATCCTGCTTGAATAATCAGGTGCTCATAATAAATTCTAGAACATTAATTCTACTTTAAGTATTAGGTAGAACTTGGCAGTGAAGCCATCTACTCCTGGGTTTTTTTGGGTTTTTTTTGTATTTTAGGGAAGGGTCTGCAGTGTGTTCAGGGTCTCACTACTAGATCAGACTCATAGTGATCCGCCTGTTTACAGCCTCCCAAGAGCTGGGATTACAGGTGCGTGCCACCACATCCAGTCTCAATTGCTGTCTCAGCGTGTCCCGGGGACAAGCCCGGGGATCGAGCCCCTGGCCCCTGCACCTGCTTCCAGGCACTTTAATTTGAGCTATTTGGCTGGCCCTCGTGGGTATTTCTTTGTGAGTTTTGTGACAACGAATTCAATCTTTTTTATTTTTGATACCAGAAACTGAATTCAGGACCTTGTGTTTGCCAGGCAGGTGCTGTGTCACTAAGACATATATCCTCTGCCCCTAACAGAAACCCCTAATTCAATCTTTGTACTTATTACAGAGTCATTCTATTTCTTCTGAAGTCTTGTTTTCAGTAGTTTGTGTCATTCTAGGAATTTGTAGCTAATTTATTGATAGATACTTGTTTGTAATTATTTTTTCTATTACAAACTCATTTTGAATCCACTATGCAGGAGCACTAGGCAGGACTGCTTCTTTTGTGAAATTAGAAGCTTCACTCGTGAAATGGAACATAATTCTTAAGTGGATGGCTAACGTAGTCACTGTCCTATTAAAATATTCCAGTATTCTTATTTTCTCATTTTTTGCTGTATTATATTCATCTCAGCTTTGAAAAACTGTTCTCCTTTTTGAGATACTGGGGATTAAACCTGGGGCCTTTGCACCAAGCATCACCTGCATCCCCTTCCTTATGTATTATTTTGAGACAGGATCTCACTACTTTGTTTTCTATCCTGGGCTTGAATTTGCAATGTTACCTCAGCCTTCTAGAATGCTAGGATCACAGGAGTGTGCCACCTTTTCTCAGTGAGAAATTGTTCTTTTCAATTCTACAGGTTTCAGTCTTCTGTCTGCTTTACTAATTTGGGTAATTTCAAAATCTCTCCCTGGCTCCAGAGCATAAGTACTGACAATCTAGGCTCAAAGTGAGGGAAAAACCACTGTGAAGTAGGTCAATTCTTTTTTTTTTTAATGTATTCAGTACAGGGTCTACAAGATCTTACCATGTAAATTGGATTCGTAGTGATCTTCCTGTTTTCAGCCTCCCAAGTGATGGGATTACAGGCGTGTGTCATCAGACCCAGGCTCATAATGCTTGAATTTTTTTCTTTTGTTTAAATTTTTTATTTATTTCTATTTTTGGTGGTACCAGGGATCGAACTCAAGACCTTGCACTTGCTAGGCAAGCACTTATTCCACTGAGCTACCTCCCTGGCCTCCAAAGTGGATCAATTCTTAAAGCAGTCAGCAAGATGGCAGCTTAACTGCACGCAAAATAGCCTGGCGGAAGTGATTTTAAAATTCACCCAGCGTGAATTTAAACATGTGTAGCCATCAAAAATAACATAAATGTTAATGTTAAGGACACCAATAACATAAACCAAAATTTGAAAAGATGTTTCTCTATCCCATTAGAAGAGTCCTTGTTACCTGACTTATGCTGTCTGTGAAATTAGTTTATGAAAGCCTGAAAGCCAAATTTGATGTTATCTTCTATTTTTATTTTAAAAATTTACTACGTATGGAAAATCTGTAAGAATACAATAATCTTGCGTCACTAAAATTTACTGTGACACTTGTTTCTTGCCTCTAGTTCTTGCTGTGTACAGCTTCCTGGACCCTGGGGAACGAGTGATGGCCTTTAGAGTTCTGTGCCCATCTGTTGGCATGATCCAGGAACGAGGACATTCTCCTGGACAGCCGTGACATGACTGTTACACTCATAATGTCTTGTCGGCATGCAGTCTTTTCTCTAAGTTCTGTCTCAATAATGTAATGTTTTCCTTTCTAAATTAAAGATGCAAGCAGGGATCATGGAGTGATTTAGGGGCTCGCGTCAACTCCTTTCATCTAAAGCAGCTCCACTGCTCCTCTGCTTTTCCCTTTGGCTTTCATGACAATGATGTCTTTAAGGATTTCTGGCTAGCAATTTTGTACAATGCAGTATTTTTAAGACCATGAGTATCTAATCCCACTGAGGCATGGAATTTGGACATATTTTGTTAGCCAACAATGATATAAAGCTATAGTTTATAATTCAAGGCAGCTGCTTCAATACATGAACTCAAATATGTCCTTCTAGTGAATCAGTGAAAACCGTGGGAAAACAAAGCTACCTTGTCCTGTGCCTTTTGCTGGGAGTGCAGGCTGCTGAGGGGCAGGGTGAGAGCTCTCCTGAAAAATAAGAAAGTGTTATAAGCATTCATTTAAAAGAAAAAAAGTTCTACATGAAACGCTTTAGTCCTTGCAGTTCACTTATAGATCCACAGTAGGAAAAATAAGATGTACTAAGGAGATGTTCTTAGGAGAGGTTTTATTTTATTTATTTGTTTTCTATGTATTTGGCACAGGGTCTCACTACGTAGCTTGGAATAGTAGTGATCTTCCTCTTTTCAGCTTCCCCAGTGCTGAGATTAAAAGTGTGCGCCAGCGCTGAGGTTACAAGTGTGCGCCACCACGCCTGGTCTTGATGGCTGGTGCGGCATGTGGTACCAGGAATCAAACCTGAGTTCCTGCACTTGCCTAAGCAGGTGCTTAGTCTATTGAGCTATCTCAGTAGCCCTTGAAAAGTCCTTTTCTAGGAGGCAACCAAAGTCCAACTGTGACAGTAGATGGTTACTGTAATATTAATTTTTTTTTTTTAAATTTTATTTATTTATTTATTTGTTTGCTTGTTGTGTTTGTTTGTTTCTTTATTTATTTTGTGGCTGGCTCAGCCTGCCCTGGTGGTGGCGCTGGCGCAGCATGTGGTGCCGGGGATCGAACCGCAGTCCCTGCAGTTGCCTGAGCCTTCCTACGCAGGCGCTTTAGACCACTGAACCATCTCGCC
>PVKN010013430.1:0-19932 GCA_004027915.1 Capromys pilorides | reverse complement strand
TTTTTTTTTTTAATTGTACTTCCCTTTGTTCATGGTTGTGAGCCCCTTGGTAGGTTGAAAGTGATAAAATCTAGAGATTCAGACGGAATTGTGCAGTTAGTCAATAAAACATGCTTGAGAACCGTTCATGGCATTTTGCATAAATTCTCAGTGTTTATGAAATAAATTAAAGAATAATACAAGAACTTCATTTATGTTAAATGCTTTTCCTATTAGTCTTGTGTTTTGATTGCTATATTTCAACTGCAAATGAAGCTGAAATTTTAAAATATAAGTTTAATGCTTTTTCTTTTCTCCTTTGAATTTTTCCATTTTCTATTTTTAGCTGTGGCCCCTAACTGCAATGAATGGCTATAATTAGTTTCTTTTTATTTTAATTAAGATAATTTATTCATTTACTTTATTGCATTGGAAAGACAGATTTCCCTGTTTTAGACTTCTGAGCTCTCTTACTTAAGAGTCCTCCTTTCTTTCAGTCCTAATAGTAAAGTTGCATAAACTGAAGCAAATGCAACCCTTACCCCACTTAAACGAAGTGCCCAGTTTAAGATCCCAGTGCAGCAGTCGTGTGTGCATTTCTGGCTTTTTAAAAAATAGAAGTGAATGCCACACAGAGAGACTTTGAACCTGATTTTTCTGTGTTTTACCTGAGGGCTGCTGCAGAAGAGACCTCAGACAGCGGGGGGTGTCAGGCCCAAGGAATTGGTTGGTCCAGGGTCTTTGCTGGGAACATTAAGGAGAGAGCTCCATGCCTGTGTCTGCTTGCTTTTCCTTGTCTGTTCATCAGAGGCCAGGTTGATCTCTTTCCTTTTCTCCGCTTTGGTTTTGTGTCCTTGGTATCTCTTCAGGTGATATATTCGCATGAATAGTTTGTGAAGTTATTCCTTTAAGATGAAACACATTGTTTGTGGAAAATCATCATATTCCTTTGTCTAGAAATTATCAATTCCATTAGGAGAAATGATTGAAACGCTGTTCTGAAATGGGTGAAAAAGTTAACCTGAGATTCTGGTTCTCCTGCAGAACATGTTTCTAGGTGGTATGAGCTTATTGTATGAAAAAAGGATGAAAATGGTCATTATTAGTGCATAGCTATCCGTGTTTCTCTTCTCTTCCTCTTATCTCTATATAGTTGAATTTATCTTCTCATTTCTGCTGAGAATTACAATTTAAACTCCAGTGCACACCTAATGACTACGGATGCCTACGTAGTCCAAGACTTTTCTTCTTTGAGTTTTAAGAGATTGAAACCTTCTTATTTTCTCTAGCAATGAGAATGAAAATAACGCTGTGTGACTCTTGTTCTGTATGTTTATCAGAAAATAATTTCTTTGTTGTTTTTTTAAAAGAGGGAGGACCTCTCCAGTACCACTTTCTGTTCTTCATAGTTTCTTCTCACTTACTAAGAGCTTTGCTCTCCTGATTTAGATCCAGTTTATTGCTCTTGAATCACGGTTACGTTCATGAATTCACCTTCTTTAGGTAAGCACTCTCCTGACATGCTTTAGACTGCTTTGCACTTGCGTTGACGACACAATTGTGAACAGAAGTGAGATGTGTTATACCCTGTAGTTAAATGCATCATCCTCTGTCCGTGTGGCTTACAGCCCAATCGTAGCATTCATTAGGCATCCTCGGAATACAGAACAGTTGAGAATCACTTCGGTAGATATCGTATTGACTAGTGAAGCTGAGAGACAAATAATCAATGATTATTGACTGGTATAGCTTTTTGACAGCCTGGAAAAGTTAAAACAGATGGATTTCATCTTGCAGGTGGTACGGGAGAAACTCAAAAGGCTGCACTTTGGGATTTAGTAATCAGAATATTTCTAAGTCAGTTATGGAATCCATTCTCTTTTATCAGATGAAAGATAAACCTAGGATAGATATACAACATCACCTCAGAGTGCAGAACATCCTGAATGCCTGAATCCAGGTATTATTTCATGTGAGTCTCCCTTTCGCCAGAGCATGGAATCTGCCAAGACTCCGCTGTTTGTTGACACTGCTGCACTGAAGTCACTCGTGGCTTGGTGGCAGCCAAGCCCCCATGGTCTTTCCACCCGATTGCGTCTCTCAGATGACTGGATGCGGCCGACCGTGCTCTAGAGCGTCTCTCCTGGCTGGGCTTCCTGGCAGCGCCTCTCCGCCATGCCATGTCTAGTCTGCCCTGGACAGTCCTTGCAATGTCTGGGCTTTTCTTGGAGGAGTTTATGCTTTCAGATTTTGATCTGAATGAAATAGCTCCATCTTTAGAACTTACACGGTTCTGTGTTACAGTGCCCTGCCTTCTGGGCCTTCATTTCTTATGTGCTACTGTGGCGTCCAGAACTTTGTGATCTATGCGCAGTTTGCCAGTTCCACAGCATATATTCTGTCCTTGATGTGGAACATTCTTTTCCTTCACATTTTTTGTTTCTTTAAAGAAGTCTTTTTATCTGGCATGAACTGTAGGTTTTACCTCCTCTTCTCTCTGTTGGCTTCTGTCTCCTTCCTGAAGGCTTCCACCCAATCATTCAGATTTAAGCCTGCCTTCCTTACGCTCCCATTGCTTTGTGGCTGTCGTGTAGATCTGCCAGAATCCACTTGATATTGCAAGTCTTTATTCAACTATGTCACGCCCAGCTTGTTTTTTGTTCTCTTTACAAATACTTTGGGCCTAGGAGTTCCTTGAAGGGCTGCATGACGTTGGCATCAGTGAAGCAGGCATCTGGAAGTGCCAGTGCATGGGAAAACCGTAGGCAAATGACCACACAAGCTTCCTTGTGCTAGGAAACACTCAGAGGTGCAAGAGGATAAATTATGATGTGTCCCTAGAACACTGAGGAAAATGCTGTTAGTTAGGGAGGGCCCAAGGCCACGAGCCAGAAGCGTACACAGTCTCAGTGTCCATGTGTTGGATGTTTCGTAGCCGCAGTTTTGTGTCTTGCTGCCTGATTACAGTGGCTTGTGTGCTGGAGTCTGGGTGAAAGATCCTGTGAGTAGGTCCAGGCCTTGCTGCCAAGGGAGCAAGGATATGGGTACCTAAGCCTTGTTAGCCATTGAACAGAGCTACGAGTGGTGCTGCCCAGGTATAGGGCCGTGAAAAACAGGGGCTTCTCTTTGCTTCTTAACACGTCCCTATTTTCCCAAGAGAGGCTCATCAAGTACTAACTGAACAAGAGCTGCTGGGACATTTATCATCAAGGAAGAAAAACACATGAGATCTCTGAACATTTGATTTTTACTCACCAGTTTTAGAAGCCAGGGACCAATTGTGGAGTATTTTTTCTTAGTCTTCTCTATGTAATTTTTTCTTTTTTAGACTAAGAAGATTTCTTTCATCTGCTAATTGAAAGGTTCCTTTAATTTAGCATACGACTGTGTTAAACACAAAAATATTATTTTCAGCGGCTCTGCAAAATTGTCTTGGCGTTTTTGTGTGTTGCCAAATCCATATGATCATGGATCTATGAAGGAGAAATCAGAATGATCCACTGCATAAATTTCTATCCTCTTCGAGGTGGTCATTACTTGTGGGATTTGTATCTGTCTATTTCTTTCCCCAAACCAAAGCATTCCAAAGCTTTCTGGAACCTTAGCTAACTGTATTTTTTAAGCCCACTTTTCTGATGTCACTTTACATCCATCAGCAACTGTGCAAATCCTTTAAAGGACAGGGTTGGGTTTTTAGAAGTCACGTCTGCCTGCATTTTGGACATTGTGTAAGTGATAGGAGACCGAGTTTCACCGAGGAGTATACTTTGGTTAATAAGTAGGGGTTTTAAACCCTCTGTACTTTTCCACAACCCAAGGGGTGCATACTTTTGGTTGAAAGTGAGTAGGCGAAATTTACTCCTGCTGTTCTGGTGGCCCTGGTGGCTTAAAAATCTCTTTCTTGCTATTTCATAATCCCTGATGGGACCGTCCAGCTTGCTTGTCTGCTAGCTGCAGAAATAGAGGAAGGAAATGTATATCTTGGCTGCATGAAAATGTTCCTTATCGGCCTGTCTGGAGGAGTAGATGCTGCTGAAGACGCCTGTGTTTGCCAGCTGTACAGCTTGTGTGCTGGGGTAGTCTCCTGCCTGCTAAAGCCCTCTGGTGCCCTTTCGTGATGGGAAGGAGGACGTCATTAAATGGGTTGGGGCCACCTTTTCACTTGTGAGCATCAGAGAGCAGAGAGCACACAGACCTTGCCCAAAGGCTGGACACACTCTGCATAGGGACGCGCTCTGGGTAGTACCAACTCATCCACGATGGGTGCTGTGGCTCGCAGACCCCAGGTGAGCTATGTTGGCTGGAGAAAGAAAGCGAATCAGGGTTGGAACCTATCAGCAACCATCCTAGGATGTGAACCACGGTTCAGATCCGCGGAGCCGCCTGCTAGGCGTCTTGTCCCCTCCCATGAGCACATTGTCTCCCATCTGAGAGAGAAAGTGCTGTCACGTTCAGTTTATACAAAGGAAGACACTTGGAAGGGAGTTTAATAGATCGTCCAGGGCACCACACACAGCAATAGCAGGTCAAGATCTGAAGTGGCTCAGTTTAAATCGACATTGCTCTAATGCCCAGCGAGGTCAAATATTTTCCATGAGTTTATTAGCCATTTTCCTTTTCTCACTTTGATTGAATCTTCTGTTTTGGGGTGGGTCTGATTTTTTTTTTTTTTTTGAGTTCTTTATGTGTTCTAGATGTCAGTTCTCTGTCCCGGAGATCGCTGGCCCGTTTTCTCCCTTCTGTAGGGCATCTCTCTACTCTATTTGTGGCTCCCTTTGCTGTGTAGAAACTTTTTACTTGGGCAGGACCCCATTTGCTGATTCTTGCTGTTATTTCTTACGAGCTGGGGCTCTGCTCAGAATGTCCTTGCAGTCCTCACACTGTGGCCCGGCACCTTCTAGCTCAGTGACCGGGCTGCAAAGCGTAGGTTAGTGGCACCTGCCCGGCCTGATGTCTTCTTAGGGTTGCCTTTATTGCCAGGGTGCTAACTCTTACCACTTCTCCACAGAAGCCATCTGAGGAGGTGTTCAGTAACAATTCCGGAGGCATGCAGCGCACGTTCTTCTTGTAGCAATAGCTCCAATCTCTTGTAAGAGAAAAAAAAAAAAATCTCTGAGTTTCAGCAGTTGTAGCCGGGTTGGTTCCCTTACAGTAGAACGGCTGTGACCAGCAGTGGCGTAAGGGAGGCTGTGGCATGAGGGACATGGTGCTGTGCTGTGGACCTTCAGGGCCCTCTGGCCTCCTTGCACTTGCCCTCCTGGGCAGATGCTCCTCCAGGTGGGGGTCTCTGGTCCCCCGACTTCTGAATGGCTTGTGGTCCCACGCAGACCTAAAACAGAAAGCATGCTTCAGGTTACACTGAAAAAATAAAGGTGTTTTAATTAGTTACTGGCCTGTAACCTCTCTTGCATTGGTTAGAAGGAAATGCTGTTAGAGATCTAGCGCGCTTTCAGTGGTTGGGACAATTAGAAAATCGGAACCGAACACCAAGACTGAAATTTGTTTTTCGTTTTTGCCATTTTTAAAAAAGTTAAAAAAAAAATAGAGACTCAGAGCAGGGGCAGAAAGTGTGATCCATTTTCTTTTCCAGGGCTCTGCGCAGGCTGTAATCCGGCGGATGGCTGTCACCTGGCAAAGAGCAGGGGAGGTTGCAGGGGAGCCCCACACTTGCTCCGTGCTGCTGCGGGCTCTGCCCTTGACCCTGCGCTCCTCACAACCCGCCCGTGCCCCATGCTGCGTGCCCGCTGCGCTTCTGTCCTCCCTGCAGCCGGCTCCCCGCCCCCTGTGCTCCCCAGAATCGTCCCCTTCTCCAGGCGACGCCCCTTCAGCCTCCCTCTGCACCTGGGGTGGGGAGCAGCGGGTGACGTGGAAGGGAAGACAACCGGGGAGAGGCTTTCATTCATTACAGAGCCGCGCGCCAGTCTTCCCGCGCCGCCTGCGCTGAGTTCCTTCTCCTTTGCTTCTTCTGCTCTCTGCTGCCTGCCGGGTCTGGGCGCCCTCTTCGGAAAATAATTATTATTTGGTAAAAGCGCTGGAGCCCGAGCTGGATCACGGGTCGCCTCTGATCTGCGGGCTTCCTCCGCGCCCGAGGCTCTCCGCAGAGCTGAGTTGCTCTCCTGGGCGCCCTAAGCGTCCAGGTCTCCTCCAGGTCCCTCACGCTGGAAACCTGAAGGCGGTCGCTGTCCCTGGATCCCCATTTGAATGTCTCCTTCCGAACGTGACTGAGGTTGCCTTGACGTTAATTCTTGTGAAGGTGTGCTTGCCACCCCGCGGTCCTGTTCCATTTCCACAAGGGCCACATCTCTGAGGACACAGGGTGAAGCGCAGTAGCCGTGGTAGTGTGTGGCAGGTGCTTACCGCCACAGGGACTGGTGAGGATGGGGTGCAACTGATGCTCGGAATTTGTCTCCCACTGCAGGGTTTAACCTTGAGAGCTCCTTGAATGCCTAGCATTAGATAGATGGAAAAAAAAAAAAATCATAGGTAACTGGCCATTTAAACTTGTACTGGGCAGGGTTTGTATATTGCTACTTCAGCTCATTTTAAAATTAAAAGCCACCGATAAGATAAAGAGAGTCAAAGCGTGCCCCTGACGCTGCCGCAGGTTAACTTTCTGGTATCACAGGCCTTAAGCAAATGAGTTGATTTCCTAAGACTGCGTTACCTAGAGGGGTTTGCTTGCTTGCTTGTTTATTTATTTACTTATTTATTTAAAGACAAGGTCTCACTATGCAGTTCAGGCTGGCTTTGAGCTCACTTTTGTAGCCCAGGCTGGTCTCGAACTCACCCTGATCCTCCTGCCTCAGCCTCCCAAGAACTGGGATAACAGGCATGCAACAGCACGCCTGGCTCTAGACAGGGTTTAGAAGTAAAAACATTTGTCCTGTGATTGTGGAGTGGTTCAGCAGAGCATGTCTTTTTAATGTAACATGTGTAAAAGAAGGTCGTGGCCTTACGCTGAAAGACCAACAGCGTTAATTATTAATATGCACTCCTCTGTCTTCAAGCCTCTAAACAATCGCTGTGTTAATACAGCAGTATTGACGCCAGCCTTGGAAACGCTGGCTTTAATACACACACACAGTGAAGACCCGGGCCCTCTGGGGGCAGAGTTGGGCCTGTCCCAGACAGCAGCCCTGGCTTAGCACCTCAGGGGTTCTCTGTGCGCGGCACAGTAGTCTTTGACCTTCTTAATTTTGTTTTGCTTTGCAGTTTTCTATAATTTGCACATGTTGGCTTCGCTCCAAGCTTATTTGTTCTCTAGATATGCACGGTGGAAATTACAGCAGAGAGCGGACAGCCACCCTGTGAAGCCACGTGACAGAAGCTGCTGGAGTCCCTTGGGCGGGGGTCACGTTTGCCTTGGCTGGGTTGTGTCATCAGACTTAGGGGCAGACTTCAGGGTAGTCTAGCCTTGTTAGTGAGCAGTTTTCCCGGTAATCTTCCCTTGTCACAGACGGAAGGGCGTCAGTCGAGGGTCTGTAGAACAGGCTTGGTAAATGCCAGAAAGGCTGTGTGAATATTTATTGTGGTGCTAGTGCTTGTCATCATCTCTCTGTTTCTGCTTTTTAATTTCCACAAAATGTTAACGGTGAAGATGCTCCTTGGGCTGTTCAAAGTTATGTTGCTAAGCAGGAATAATTTTAAAAGTTGTACAGCTTCGAATCTTCTAGGCTACATATGGAGTGGAGGGAGCTGGGATGTCTGGCTGTCACCTGGTAGCAAAACAGTGGTCCTGCATTGTCCCCAAGGCCTTCCTTGGTCCTCGCGTGCTTGGCGGACTGCTGGCCTGGACTCTTCCTTCTCTTAATTTGAATTTCTGTGGTACAGGATTTGCTCAATCTGAATTATCAGAATTCTTGAAAGAAGAACTTCTTTTTCATACTGTCCCCCATGCTTTATTCTTTCAGGCATTCATGACCCGTGCCTTCGTTTTTAATGATTTTGTGCTTGTAATCATACCTCATTTTAATGCATGCTTTTAAAAAGTGACTTCGATAGTCAAAGGTTTCCTCCCTTTGCTTACTTTCTGTGTCAATCTCATGAATCTTCTTCCTCTTCTCTGAAATGAGTCCTACAGAGTTCCCCTGCAGGGTGAGTCGCCATGACATCTAGCAGTAGTCTGTGGTAGCTGCGCCAGGACTTGGGACCCTTTTCTCCGAGCTGGTTTCGCAGGCGTAGCGCTCTTGTGGTTCTCTGGGGATGCTTTAAGATGTATCTTTTCTTTTTTTTCACAGGTAGGCTCTATGCTTTATGACCTTAAATACTTCATTAATAAGTAGGACGTTACTACTGGGCCCTCCAAAGTAACAACTGAAAGTTACATGAATCCGTAGCGATTGTGGGGTCTATTTTCCTCTGAAATCTGATTCTGAGATAACATACAGAACTGCACATTCTAAAATTGTGAGCTAAAGACGCTGAATTTTCAAGGTGTCTGCTTGTCCTCCACATCAGTGACGAAACTATTAAGAAAATACATCTGCTTATGAATAACAAAGTGATTAAAATTAATAGGGATTTTTTCCACAGGTTAGATACTGAGAACATGTTCCTAATTGTGACATAAAAATGATGTTTAATTTAATTTTCTAGGGGAAATTATAGCAATCCATTGGAATTTTTTTTTTTTTTTAATTTGGTTGGAAAGATACCCTTAGCTGAGAGCAATAATTCTAAATTTTTGTTGACAGGACAGTGCTGTCATGCAGATTATAAAATTCGTAAGCTCCTTAAATAGGAACTAGTAGAGCTATTGATGAGATGCCTAGAATTTCCAAGTTTTCAAGTCATGGAGGAAGATCTACCATTTGTTTCGATCATTTCCTTCTTTTTCTTTGTTACATGCGTTCGAACTCAGGAGCTTGTGCTTGCCAGGCAGGCACTCAAGCCACTGAACTGTCTCCCCAGCCCTCTTTGAATAATTTTCAAAGTAAGCCTTTCTGGGTATCCCATGATACTGAGTCTCTGAAAACGTCTTTGCCGTTTACACCTGTCCTCTCCCTCTTGTCGAGCAGCAAGTGAGTCTGTAGGTTCTTGTGTACATTTATGATGATGTGTGTAGAGAGGGTTGGTTAATAAATAAATTTGTATTTGAAGCAAAAGGTGCTCTTATTTCATAGGCTTGGGAAATGAGGAGAACTGAAAACGTAGCTGTTAGTCCACACATCACACTGGTTTTTCAGTGCAGAGCTCCAGTAACTGGAAGCCATTGCTATATGCTGGTAACTTGACACCCGTTTGGAAATGCATTTGTTGTGCTCTTTGTAATTCCATGTGCCCCTCATGAGAGGCATGTGACCGCAGAGATGCGAGGCAAGTCTGCCTTTGGTCCCCGTGAAGACCCTCTGCTCCTTTTTGGACCGCCTGTAACCTGGCACCCACTAGTATATTTGCTAAGGCAGAGTTTTCTAAAACTTAGCTGATGTCACATTTGAAGGCGCTGCCAAGAAACCAATGTGGCAGTTTCTAAATTTTGTGGAGCTAAAAACCCTGGTTACAAGAAAGAGTGCATGTCACAGATGAGTAGTTAGTAATGACTTCAGTTTAGCAGGAAAAGAGCAGTTCCCATATGCTGATTCTAGGCTCGTAACAAAGAATGTTATAGAGAGATGGCACAGTATTTAACAAACTGTGACTTCATGTGACAATTCGCTTTATCATAATTTTTCAGAAATATTTTAACACAGACAACTCATTACAAATGAATTTACACTGTTGTACGCAGAAGGTTCTCACCCCTGAGGTAGGCAGTAATGTTGGTTAAGTAAGTAAACTACTCCAGGATGAGTATTTCTAATGCCTGCGTAAATGAAGTTTCCCTGTCAGATGTAGAGCCCTAGACCCACCAGCTGTATGGAAAGGTGATTGGGTGTGGAAGGGAGTCGCCATTTTCAAACCTGAGGTGTCCAGCGAGGACTTCTTCTGTAGTAAGAGCTTACCTCTCTGGGAGAGCTGCTTCCCGTTTACAGCCTTCCACGTTACCAGGTACGTTAGCAGTCAAGGAAATAGGGTTACATTTCTGTCCACCCCTGGAGTACATACTGGAGACAGACGGTGGCCCGTAGCTTTGTTATAAGCAGTAGTGCATTCCCAGGGCCTTCCGTGAAGGCCTGGTCTCTCAGGTGCTTATTGGTATTGGCGCTCAGATTTCCGTGCTTCTCTAGACTTTCTAATGCAACTGGAGGATTTCACCTTGAATTCCAGTCCTGGCTGTCTTGTGAGAGCTTGGACCCCACTGCTTATTATTTTCTGTAGCAAAGGTTCTTACAGAGGGGCACGGGGAAGAACTGTGGAGGGGCAGAGTTAGCTCCTTCAGTAATTTGGGAGAAATGCATCCTCTTCATCATGAAAACACGGAGTCACTTTTCCAATTTTGAGCATGTTGTTTGATTTGCACGTGAATTTCTCTTTTCATTTTCTCCTTACCATACACACAAGGATATCTACAGATACCTGATTCAGGTAGAGGGAGGCATGTGAGACACCATGACGAAGAATTTCAGCAAAATACCTTTTACAAGGACAATCTTTCCCTATGAACGCAATCCTTAAATTGATCATTAAATGATATTGTAACTTTTCTGCTGCCTAAGATATTCCCTGGCAATTGAGTCTGGAGTTAAGAGGTTCTGGCAAAACGTATGCTGCTCCTGCTATCACGTACCACGTATTTACTGAGCGGCACCTGTGTGTTCCGAGCTAGCTATCTTAGCTACGTTATGGATGTAAGAACTCAGTTTGTCAAAAGAGACAGGGATACTACTTTGAGTACTTACCTCATGAGGTGACAGGAGCAGTAGACACTCACTGCTACCGTTTGATTTATATTTTTGTGTAGAAACTACATAATTTTTTTAAAAAAAACTTTATTTATTTATTTGGTACGGGGTCTCACTCCACAGCTCAGACTCATAGTGACCCTTTGTCTCAGCCTCCCCAGCACAGGGATTGTAGTCCTGTGTCCCCACACCCGGTTCCAGTGACCAGCGCTATGTGCCTGGGTTTCCAGGGCCAGCATGGCATATGGTGCTGGGGACCGAACCCTGGTCCTTGCCCTTTCCAAGCAAGCGCTGAGACCACTAAGCTTTAGTGTCTTTTCTTCTTTTAATGTACATGAAATGGCCACTCTTCATGTCACCCATTATTGGTCCCCTAGTGGGGGAAAAAAGGGAAGAAGAACCATAATGATAGCAGAACCATAATGACAGCGTCATGCCTTTTACAGTCTGTTCCAGTAGCCATTGTTGCATTCATGTGCTTTGTATTCCTCTTTCTATTCGCTTTAAAAGTAACATTGTACATTAGGCAAGTTATGAATATTATTGTAGCAGTTAATGCAGATAAATGCAAAGAAGAGTCTAAGAATCTGCCCGGGCCACTACTGATTTGATGAGTGATCTCGTGCATTTGTTTGGATTTGTGTGCTTCCTGTGCATGTGTGTAGCCGAATGTGTATTTTTCCCTTTATTGCATCCAACTTTGGAAAAGAAGCCGTTTCACTGTGCATTTGCTCAGGAAAACACAAGATGATCTCTGTCAACACCATTTTTCCCCCATAGTGAGACTTAGCGTCTCACATTTCAGAACCATATCAGATTATTTACTTGTTTGTCTTTTTGGCCAAAAAGGCAGTGTTGGTTCGCGTGTGGAAGCCCCGCCAGGACCTCGGCACGCGTGTGTGGGCCAGCGTGTCCCATGGCTGGGCTCCTGTCTTCCAGCTCTCCACCACAGCACTGAGAGAGATTGTGCTGGGGCCACAGGAGGAGGACACAGACTGCTCTGTGTGCCTAAGAGGAGCCGGACCTTGGAACTGTCCTGTCGCAGCACCAAAGTCTAGTAAGATGGTGAGCAGGGGGATGCCCAAGGAGCTGCAAGCCGTGCGGCGTCCAGTGGGATTTCAGCTGTAATTTTAAAGGAACCTTTGCTAACGCCATGTGAAGACTGCTCAGGTCTCTGTCTGTGGCATACAGTGTGCTGTGTGGAGGCCTTTGGCCGTGTTTTAACTGCTGGTTTACCTCGATCAGAATATCCGAGGGGAGGCTGCTGAGATTTTCACCAAGTTGTGAGTGAGTTCACCGTGAGACTAGGAAGATGGGGCTGCATGTTGTTCTTTTCTTTCCTCCTTTCTCCTTCCCTCCCTCCCTCCCTCCCTCCCTCTCTCCTTTCTTTCTTATTTATTTTTCTGTGTGTGTGTGTGTGTGTGTATACCAGGGATTGAATGTGGGACCTGGGCTTCACTTTGGAAATCTTATTTTTATTTCAGAAATTATAAAATGCACCGGGCGTGGTGGTGTACACCTGTAATCCCAGCACTTGGGAGGCTGAGACAGGAAGATCAGTGTAAATTTGAGACCAGCCTGGGTTACAAAAGTGAGCTCAAGGCCAGCCTGAACTACATAGCAGGACCCTGTCTCAAAAAAAAAAAAAAAAAAGAATGCTGCAAGTCTAAGAATTTCAGAGTCAGAGTGGATTCCTGGTAGACAGGGCAAAAATAAAACATGAATATGGCCAGGCCAGACAGCAGAAAGAAAGATAAGATGCACTAAGCATGTTCACTACTCTTCAGTAATTTGAGAAGTCTGCATGGTGCTCAGCAGCACTCTGGACTTCAGGTTCTGTGTAGGGCGTGGAGAATACGCTGTGAATACACTCCTTTCTGGCAGAAATCCAGTGAATGAAAGATAAAATGCTAGTAGCTGTGCTTCTTTTCTTTCTTATTTTTTTTGCGGGTCCGGGGTTCAAACTCACGATCTGGCCCTTGCCGGACAGGCCCTTGTGCCGCGGAGCTGTCTCCCCTGCCCTGTGCTTCTGATTGAAGTGAAGAGTGTGATAACAAAGAATTGCCTGCGTGGTACGGTTTCATTAATATCACAGATATTTCAGTAATCACCCTGTGATCTGAGCTCACTATATTTCTTTTTTAAAATTTTTTTTATTACTTTTAATAAGAAATAACAATATATTAGTTTCAAAACAGTTAGTAGTACATTTGCAATAATCGACACACTGAGCTTACTGTATTTCTGATGTTTTCTTTAATGATCAAAATTGAGGATTTCTTTTTTGTGGGTGTCACCGGGAATCAAACTCAGGACCTTGGACTTGCCAGGCAAGGGCTGTGCCACTGAGCCATCTTCCCAGCCCCAGAATCGAAGACGTTTTTGACTCTTTCCTGCTTCACGACACGCATCCCGCCACCCCACCTTGCCTTTCCTCAACTCTGCTGGTTTCCTACCAGCTGGGATTGAGGTCCCACCCTGGTGCCCTACGGCCACATCCTCCACGCGGACGCTGCCTCCTCTTGGCATATGTTTGTGTTTGTAACATTGCCCTAGTTTTTTTCTTTTTGCTCGTCTTTCTGTGTGCATTCCACCCTTTCCTCCCTCCAGAAACTGCGCACGCTCTTTTGTGCAATCTTCTAGGTGTTTCCACTGTTACTACATAGGAGTTAAAAAAACAATGGAAAAAAGTAATTCTCCTAAAAGCAACGGCAGACATCGCTCGTACTTACCGCTGGCCTTCATGGGGGTTGAATGTTTTCCCTGGTATTTTTGTGCTAAATCACGTCTCACCCTGCGCTTGGAAACAGGTTGTTCGGCTGTGACCCTTGCTCCTTTAGCAGCAGTAGCTGGCCTTTGTGTAGAAGCCTGCAAGCTTCTCTTAGAGTTGAAATGGATTTTGGGCCCAGTAAGTAGTATATGCATAAATGAGTTGCTCAGAAGTTACAGGCACGTGAAGCGCCCTAGCCCACAAGCCGGGTGTATACCTAACAGGAAAGACTGCCTTGGTGCTTTCTTTTCTAACCTGACAAGCAAAGATTTTTTTTAAGCCGTGAACGCGTCTTCATTTGTGACTCAAACAGGGCCCTTATTTAGAATTAAATACACACTTTATCTCTGTGTTATCTTGTACTTCATGGCTAGAATATTAAACCACTTAGAAAGAGATCAATTTCAAATAAATGAAATGAGGGCTGGCCAAATAGCTCACTGGATTGAAGTGTCTTCAAGCAGGCACAGGGGACCGGGTTCGATCCCTGGGCCTGTCGTTTCAGCCCCGCCCACAGGGTACGGTGAGAGGGCCATGGAGACTAGGCGTGGTGGCGCGCCTGTAATGCCAGCTCTCGGGAGGCTGTAAACAGGCGGATCACTTTGAGTCCGATCTAGTACTGAGACCCTGTAGACCCTTCCCTAAAGTGCAAAACACCAAAAATTTAAATTAAAATAAAATAAATGAAATGGGTTGGAGAGGCAACTTGGCAGTCTAAATGCCAGCATGGCAAGCACAAGGACCCAGGTTTGAGTCCCCACTGTGGCATGCTGTGATGTCCTTGAAACCACGAGAGAGAACTGTGCTGGCCACTGAAACTGTTGTAGTGGCTCGCGCCTGTAATCCCAGTGCTGGCTGGGGAGACTGAGACAGGAGGATCACTCTGAGTCCGAGGTGTGTAGTGAATAAATAAGTAAGTAAATAAATAAATACTAAAACCATCATTTTAAAAAAAGCAAATGTTCGTTTACTAATATGTAGAATTCAGTAATGGTTTTCCTGAGTTATATTTAATCCTTCATGATTATAACCATAGGACTTTTGCTACTATATCATCAGAGTTAAATATCACAGAGTCAAATACAATGTTTTTAAATTAAATTTTCAGTTTTCAATAATACTTTCCATTGTAGAATTCTATAATTCCTCAGTATACACCTCCATAGAGTTGCTCTAAAATTTTGTGAATACACATGACAAAGTAACTGTCGAATATTGTCAGGAAATGGGATTTTTAAAATAGAAATTTTGTTTAATCCTTTCCAACAAAAATAAAATGCTAACCAAAACCCACTGAAATTTTGCTGATATTATTTAGCTTCTCTGAGTTCCCTTGAGAAATCGCAGCCTCTCCCCGTCTGCGTTCCTGCCTTTGGCTTCTTCTGCCCGAGTCCTGCGGGTTTTTCTCTTCACCGGGCGGGCTTCAGCTCCTCTGCGTATGCTTTTCCCTGCAGAATCTCTTCTTGTTATCCTGAGTCTGGGTCAGGAGCCCTCTTCTCCGGTTTCATTTTCCTTTCTAGACCGTGAGTACATGGAGGGCAGGTCCTACGTCTAGCTCACATGCAGTTGCATCTTTGGCATCTCCCTCTGTCCCCCTCATCTAGGAGGGCCACAGAATATAGTCTCGAATGGGTTGATAATGCGTAGGTTTTGATGATAAGTCATCGTAGCACTTAGACAGATTTGTAATACTTGATCAGAACACAGGAAGGCATGCCAGATGGGGACAGGTATCAGCAGGCGTACATCTTTAGTTTCTGTAAAGAAATAGCACTGGCATCAGCTTGTTGGAGTAACTATTTACAGTCTCTTTATCAAAGCCAAGTGCAGAAATACAAACGGGTAAAGTGAGCAATGGTTTGAGCTGCAGAAAGCAGTCCTTTCTCAAGCAGAATTCTTGCCTGAGAAGGTTCCAGAACAGTGCTGTCTTTTAGGTTATCAGCCCTGGTTGGTGTGTTTTATCTGTCTTCACCACCCCTGCAGTGGACTAAACACATTATCTGCCAGAGACTTCATCTTACTGCCCTTCCTAGATATTTTAATAATACCTTGGGAAGAATCGCACTTGTATTTCAGTAATCCGGGGCAGGATGTTTTGGGACCGTTCAACTTGCTTGGGTTGAAGCCTAGGAAGGTGGTAAAGATTGAGTGGTCTATTGGTTTCTTTTCTCACTGACTTGTATAATGTCTCTCTTGAAATACGCTTTGCTCTATTTCAGTGTTGAAACAGAGTAACGTTCGTTATAACAAGATTGAAAGAGCTGGTGATGTAGACACTGAAGTCATTTCAGCAGTAGTATTTTATTTTCTGAACAGCATCCTCACTTGTGGACTGACAAACAGGGCACCATTTGTAAGTGCAAAGATGAGGACCAGATTTCTGATACCAGAGCTGTTCATTCACGTGGACCCCGTAGTAATTGTCTTGTGAAGTACTTAGGCATTATTATTATCAACAAGTGTTCCACAAAAGTTGAGCTCAAAGTGGTAGATTTTCAGCAATGCTGAAGAAAAGTGCCATTTTTTTCCTAGGATTTGTGCCGCATTTTCCACCTACATCTTTTCCCATCCATGTGCAGGCTTGTTCCATGCTCAGCAGAAACATGGACACAACAGCAACACTTTGCCTTGTAGAACCTTCAACACATTGCTTCACTAATCTTCATTCTGTCTACATTAAAGTTCTCAGATTTGCTTTGCTGGTGATATTTGCTTTGGACTGTGGTTCTGCGTGAACAACCCCATGGTGTATTGTTTCTGAGTCAGAGAGTACAAGCCTGTGTGATAAACACATTACGTATAATAAAATGTAATGGTATTATGCGTCTTCTACCTGCAAGACAGATGCCATGTGCCACAGGAAGGGATGCTGAAGGGGCATAGTTTCAAGTTTTCTTGCTCAGATTTGTGTGGTGCCTGTTCATTTGGGGAGAGGGAATGAGTTGCTGGTATGCATTAGAAGCCACTGTGTGAAGAAAATATGAATCAAGTGGAAAATGTCACACTAGTAGAATTTTACGTGCTACCTCAGGATAGAGATGTGCAGCAGCTGCCTCAGGTGGAGTTGGCGGGTGCGGTACCTCCTTAGGCACGTTTCGTTTCTGCAGTCACAGAAACGTATTCAGAATTCAGATATGTGACTTCCTGGCAAATCTGTGGTGTTGTGTTACTGTTGTTTTTCATATACCTGGCTGGGCTCCTAAGGTAAAGAGGTGACTACAGCCCCTCCTCTTCACTTCTTGCTTTTCACTGGTAAAATGGGATTAATCTGTGGCAAAACCTAACCCTAAATGGGGAATTCCACAAGCCAATGCGTAAATAGCTCAGAAGTAATAGGTTCACGGCAGATATGAGCCCTCCTTGCCTTGACTTATTGGGCCAGCATGGTGTCCTCAGCGTGGTCCGGCCTCATGCCCCTGTGTGTTTAGTAGCTGAGAGTGTGCGCCTGCGTCCTGCCTCCTCAGCATCTTCGCAGCTCACAGAATAAAGGCCAACTTTTCTTTCTGCTGGTTGCTTCCCTTTCCCTGTCACTCTTCCCATCGTGGCCTCACTGTTCTTTCCTGCTCTTGTTTCTGCAGCTCATTTTTCTTTTGCAAGCTTTTACCCCTTTAGGTCTTTATAGCCCACAGCCTTTCATTTTCTTCTCTCTTTAATTTCTCCTTGCTTCTTTTATTACCCTGTTGCGTACACTGCTAGCTTTGGACTCTTTGTGCTGCCTAAGTTGGTCTGAGGGGAGAAGATGCGTCCTGCTCAGTGGGGCTGCTCTGCTGCTTAAGCACTGAGCTAGAGTCGCTGCAAGGCCTCCTCCGTCATGCTGCGTCCTGCCTTCCACAGAGACATCGCTCCTTTTCCCTCTGCATACAGGGCAGTCGCATCCTCTGCCTTTCCAGATGAAACGCCGGCAACTCATGAGTCTGCTGTTCAATGCATCATTGCAGAATAAATACACCTGGGCAACTGTGCCTTATGTCATTGAGTACGGTATTTCCAGGGCTTCCTACGCCTGCTGCAGCTCCTGCTGTTCTGTCTTCCTCCCCAGGGACTAGTCACTCTGTGTGCTGCTCACACTGTGCATCAGTTTTATCATTTTTGAACTTGTGCTGTAAGCTACAAGCATGTACTGTCTTGTGTTGTCTGGTACGTGATCCTCTTTAGAAGAATCGCTTCTGTTGGCGTAGGTAGTTTCTTGGTTTATATTGGAGCATATTCTTTTCTATGATCATGCATTTCATTGTATACTGATAAACAACTTTAATAAAATATTCTGCTGTTGATGAGTATCCGAGTTGTTTCCAGTTTAGAACAGGCAGATAACAAAATTGTGACTTTTTATGTTCTCTGTGTGCATGTTTGTGTGTGTATTTATTTGTTTATTGTAGTTTTACATGAAATAATTTCCTTGTATCCTTCAAGTTGTGTGACGGTACCAGGAGTCTGATCCAGATGTTTAGGGCTCGCTTTAGTGCATTCTTTTTCCATCCCAGCTGTAATTAAAAAGATAAATTTAATTGTCTATTGTTTTGATATAGTGTCTTAGTTGTATAGGATATTTTGAATTTTAGAAAATCAAGGAAATGTGAAAACATTATAAATAAAATGTATGTGTCCATATAAATGCATACACTTAAGAGTAATTATAGTATATTTATTAAATAAATACCATGTAGTATTCGGGTTGAGAATATAGGTATGCAGTCATATAAGCTTTTAAAATTGATTTTAGTGACTATTGCAGTGTTGTTAGGGCATTCTCACTGCGTAGAAAGCAGGCTGATTTTTCAGTGCGCTGCCCTCTAGCCCTGCACTCGCTCCTCAGATATTCTTGCTACATAAAGTTATAGAGACATTAATAGACTCTGAATCAAGCCAAGCTGGTTGTGATTCACAGTTTCAAATAGTAAATTTAATCATTCTTATTTCTCACTACATGTGGCATGAGGCTTTGTGCTCCTGAATCAAGGGCTGTGATATCTGATTCTTTTTTTAGCCTAGACAAAGACAAAATTAATATCTCAAACCCCTCTATGTGTTGATTTGGTGTTATTTTTTAAATTTTTTGTTTATTTATTTGGTACAGGGTCTCACTATGCAGCTCAGATTCGTCGTGATCCTCCTGTCTGAGTCTCCCCAGTGCTGGGATTATAGGCATGAGTCACCATGCCTGGTTGCAGCGGCCAGTGTGATGTTCTGGGCTCTGGGGCAGGCCACAAGCTTCTCAGCCGCTGGTGTGTCATATGTCAATGGCATACTTTAACATTATTCTAGATTTCATTTTCCAAAGTCCATTTAATGCCAGGCTTTTCTTAAAGGGATTAGCAATATGCAGAATTTTTTTATGTGTGAATATCCATCCATCCATCCATTCATCCATCACAAACTTTTTTGAGGATATGCTCTGCCTTGCGCTCCTCTCTGTGGGAAGGCCACATTCGTATCATTTTCCAACTTAAAACCTTATGCGTCCCTTGCTTAAGTAACCCAGTGGCCATGTCTCCAGCAGTCACCACCGCAGTGCCCACTGCTAATGACGGAAACATATTCTCACCTCAGATGTGCTGTTCTTGGAGGTAGCTTGAGAACTTCTGGTGACAGGTAGATACTTACAGGTATGTGTTACTATGTTAATTTCATTAATATGATCACATGTATGAATAGGTACATTATTTTTGCATTAGCATTAGTAATGTTAGTAAAGGAGGGATTCATAGCCTAGCAGATTTGCTTCTCTTAACAAGTAACTGAACATGATGTGACTAGTGCCTTAACAGGCCTGGTGCCTAAAGGGCCACATGATAGTGAGAACTGTGAAAACTCTGGAGGGCTACATGGAAGCCAGTTTATTTTAGAGATGTTCAGTCCCTTTAGTGGTGTGTTAGGAGGCAAAGCCCAACGTTAGGTAGACCAGTAGTCCCTGACATAGCTAAGCTTATATATTCCTTTTATAGAACTACAGAGTGAAGCAGCTAGGTTTAATGGCAATCTTTGTGTAAAAAACGTCTTACAGATTTTTAAAATACTTTGTAAAGCATCCTGCATTGCTTGTACATGTAAACATGCATCGCTGAGCTGTTAGTTGTAGAAGATGAAAACACGAGTGTGTTTATGAGAACTGTAACGAGTGACTTAGTGCTCTAGCGCGATTTAGGCTCTTTTAGAACCCGCGAGTTCAATGAGGAGGTCCCTGTGTAGGCAGTGTTTTCATGTTCTCCACGTCTCAGGAGCCTCACCTGTAAAATGTGAGTAACAGTTACATTTTGCTCAGAAGATCATTAACCGCAATTGAAATCAGAGGAGATGGTGCATTCTGGGTACAGTCCTGGGGCGTAGTAACATTACCGCACAGTGTGTTTTGTTACCAACTACACGTTTATGTCTTTATCAGCATTTCAAGATCATGGTCCT
>PVKN010013429.1:0-19924 GCA_004027915.1 Capromys pilorides | reverse complement strand
GAAGACCCCATTGTTCTGCAATGAGAGAAGTGTAACTGAGACAGAATTTGGGGCCAGAGCAATGTTTGCACAAAATAGGTAGCACATTAGGAAACCAGGAACTCAAATGTGACAAAAGGTTTTTGTTTAATTTATTTGGCACAGGGTCTTACTATGGCAGTCAAAATCTTATTTTTCCTTCTGTTTAAATTTGCCTGGGCTGGGATTACAGGCATGCACAAGCATGCTGGTTATTGTTGGTCAACTTGCACTGCTCAAGCCCAAGCAGATAGTGAATAGGGTAAGAGGTAAGAAACTCGGGTCCTTACGCATTTTAAGGCAGGCAGTTGTAATCCTGACCCTTCTGCATTGCCCAGAATGGCATTTAAAGCCACAAAACACAGAACATTCACTAAGCCCATAATTCATTGAATGATTAAATAAATAAATGGAAATATAGAACTACGTAACTCTGGAATGATATAACTAAATACTTTTATACATATATAAATATGGTCATATTAATGTGTATTAACATAAATACATGAATAAATTGAATGAATATATTGATAATAGATAAGCTAGCCAGTATCCATCACAACATTGGCCCCAAATCAAGAAATTACACAGGCCATTCTTATAATTTTGAAAACTGTAGTTAATCAGTGTGAGTGTCATTAATGTCATCCCTAGAAGGATCTAAATTGCAAATCTAATGTTTTTGGAAGTAATAAAAGGGATACACAAGCAAATCACACATCTAATAAGCTGTCCTCCAATTCTTGCTGTCTTCTCTCCATTATATCTCCTTACTCATCACAAAACTAAGTGTAGCAGAGGTGGAAATGAAGGAGTAGTATTGCCCTCATGAAATGTGTATGATTCTGGAATTGTTCATTAGACACCAAGATGAAAATCTTCACATTTCCACAATACCTAGAAAGCCAGTTTTCTGAAAGCAGTACCTAACACTGTGCAAAAGATTGCCCTATTCTGAGCCTTCCTTCAAAGCCATGTCCATACTGTGGATGATGAGGCACATGGAAAAGTCTAGTCCTCTAGGAATCAGGCACAACTCTGGATATACTCGTGAGATACCTCTGAAAGCCTTGATGGCCCAGGGTTTCTGAACTATAGCTGCCAAGTAAACAAACAGGTGTCAATAGCAACATGTATGGTGTCATCTGTGTATGCCTTCATCACAACGCTGCTTGAAGGATAACATATCTCCACTCAGCCCCTCAGGTGAAATGGTGTCTGCTCTGAATCAATATTATAAGGTTGTTTTCCTGTTAGCTTTTCATTTTTTGAATGAAAGGTATATAAAGAAAGCCAAACAGGAGTCAATTTTCAGAGAATTGTTAATGTCATTGACTTATGTAATTTTTTTTATTTCCTACTACTGAGAAGCTATATGGAAAATAATCGCCTGTCTGTCATGCTGATCCAGCCCCGAGGGCATGCTGAGAAGGCAACTGAGACTGGTTGTGGTGGTTCATGCCTGTAATCCCAGCTCTTGGGAGGACGTAAACAGGTGTATTACTTCCAGTCCTATCTAGTAGTGAGACCTTGAACACCTAGTAGATGCTTCCCTAAAACTATAAAAAAAGAAAAGAAAAGAAATCAAAGAACCGCCTGGCTCATTTAATGACATCTGTTGGAACATGTCCCATAATTTGTGAGTCTTATGTCATCACTCTATCTTTATAGTCATCATTAAATTTGTTTTCATAATCTGTGAAAATTTATCAGTTTCTTCATCTATGTTCTTGACACACACGTGAGACTTTAATTCTCATAAATTTTGTGCTCACTAAAGAATCCCAGTTCCACAAAGAGGCTCAACACACCAAATTCATAGTTATATGCAGTGCTTGAGATATCTAAACTTATTCCCTAGATATAGGCACCAGGTCCTATAAATGCTCCAGGTGAATTCTAGCTGATCTCACACAATCCACTGATACACCCATCTTCTCTATGAACCTTTTACTCTTCGACATTTTGTCAACTCCCTCTGCTTATTTCAAATCAAATTTCTGATCAATAAACAACACAAGTGTATTTTGCACACAATTAGCCTCAGCAATTTTGGGTAGATACCTTAATAACCACTGATCTTCTTTATTCAGCAGGCACCTATAGTAAACACTGCATGATGACACCAAGGGCCATAGAAATCTGTCACTGTAGCTAGGTTTAACTGTGCCTTGGTCAAAGAGATAGAAACCAAGAAGGATGGAATAATTGGAGCCTGATTGGGAGGAGCAAACTGTCTAGGTCAGCACCATTTTGGGGCCAGGAATGGCCACTGCATTCATTCTGGAACAAGGTGTTTGAAGGGTCTTTCCTCAAAGCAAATCCTTTACTCTTGGATCTGAGACTATAAAGAGTGAGAATCTGCTGACTCCACTGAGGCTCTCAGGACATGTTTTCAATTCTCCTGTTCCTCCTGTGTAATGAAGATATCACCTAAACTCTTTCATTCCCCATCTTCCTGACAGTCAGGAAGTTGGCCTTTCTGGCCAACTAACAACATCTTAAACCACCTCCCTGGGATCTTTTTTTTTTTTTGAGCGGGACCGGGGTTCAAACTCATGAGCTTGCACTTGTCAGGCAGGCGCTTGTGCCACGGAGCTATCTACCCAGCCCCCCTGGGATCTTTGATATTGATTCTCAACACGAATCTTACTAAAAGGCCACAACAAGAATCATGAAACTGCCCCAACATTCCACAGCCTTGAAATATTCTATTGTTGAAGATGTATCAGTCCCACCTGCTTACGTAGAGTAGCACGCAAAGCATTAGGACCCCAGTAAAATGCAGACACAGTTTGTGCAGAGCAATAGCACACATGAAGTGGGTTCCTAAAACCAATGAAGTCTTGCTCTCCAGCAGAAAACTCCTCAGGCTTATCTTCACAGGAAATTTTTCTACCAGCATTGTGGTCTTCTATGCTCTGAACAGACACTGCGATACAGAACAACTAAAGTCATTCTAATGCTTCTCTTCTGGGCTGCAACTCCAAAACTTCCCTATCTCTTCCCATAAGACATTCCAAAAGGCTCAGAATACTCATGGCCATGTCAATCTTCACAGCAATGAACCCCCTCCCAATTCTTTGGTCTTAAATTCTGTCTCAGTTACTCTTTTCTCATTGCTGAAAGAAAATATCAGAAATCCACAGTTAAGGAAGCAAGGGATTACATATGTCAGAAACTGGGAAGATTTCAGTCTATTCTCAGCTGTTATAAACTGTGTCTGGCTTGACACAGGAGCAAGAGTCTAATGAAACAGTCAGCAAAGCAAAGAGCAAAATGAGGGAAGTATGAGCAGCTGCTTCTCTTCTTTCCTAGATTATACAAGGGCTATGATGTGTTAGGAATTTAGAGTTCCAACAGTAACCATGACTTTCTCTTGCACAGAATGAGGGCGCTCACAAAGTCAGAACAGGACCAACAGCTGAGTCACTTAGTGGAAGGTATAAACTTCTCAAGTTTAGACAACTTTTCAAACAGCACAAATGCCAAAATGCTTCTGCTACTTGACCACTGTACAGGTCTCAGAAAGGGCACACTAATGGTTGTTTTATCTGTAATTTGTTCCAATCACATGGACCGAGAATATATTCTATGCTGCCTGACTGGATTCTTGAATGATATCATACATGCCCTCTGCTCAGGCATCACATATCCTCAGCCCAGGTGATCATGATACTCTCACTTCCTACTCTTTTCAAGTGATAAGCCAGGCACAGATACTAAGGTCAACAAAACTATCAGAGCTATCAGAGCTCACTCCACTCATTAGAGAGCTCACTCCTACTAAATAGAACAATAGCAATTGTGTAAGCACTACAACATCAACTACGGGCTAGCCATCTTATAATATAGGAAAAGGGACAAGAACCTCCTGATACCGATTTTCTTTTG
Source organism: Capromys pilorides (assembly GCA_004027915.1). Lineage (NCBI taxonomy): Eukaryota > Metazoa > Chordata > Mammalia > Rodentia > Capromyidae > Capromys > Capromys pilorides. The sequence goes on along the minus strand of PVKN010013429.1, from coordinate 16,012 downwards.
CTCTTGCTTATCTTTTTTTTTTTTTTTTTAATCTGGGATTGAACTCAGTGCTTGTGGCTTGCCAGGCAAGCATTTATTCTACTGAGCTATCTCACCAGACCCCAGATTTGCATTTTTTCCGTCTTGAACTGTCGCTCCTGTTCAATGCCACCAAGCCCGGAAGCCAACAAATGTGAGCTAAATAAACCTTTTATTCCTTCAGTTTGAGTGTCTGCTATTTTGTCCCAGCAATGAGAGAAGGGTAACCGTGACAGAATTTATGTCCAGAGGAAAGTTTACACAACATAGGTAGACATGACTTTCACTACCTCAGTGTTCCCCATGTTTCAGGCTTCTCTGATCTGGAATATGAGGCATGTAAAACCATGCCAGGTCTTGTTGCTCAGCTTTCCCTCCTCTTCCATGAGCCAGGTATTAATGGGTAAATGAAAAGGAGCACTGGTACTTACTTGTTTGAATGGAGGCAATTATAATGCTGAGCCTTCTGCAGGCACAGAAAGGGGCATTTTGGACCAAAAGATAGAAAACAATCATAAGTCCATAATTCATTGAATGATTAAATATATAAATAAAAATATATGACTGTGCAAATCTGGAATGATATAATCAAATGCTTACATATGTATATATAAATATATGATCATATTTGTATATGTTAACATAAATGCATGAATAAATTGAAACAGTATACCAGTAATAGATGAGCCATGAAGTATCCATTGCAGGGGCTGGGAAGATAGCTCAGTAGAATAAGCACTTGCCTGGCAAGTGCAGGGTCCTGAGTTCAATCCCTGGTACCAGAAAAAAAGGATCCATTGCAACATTGGCCCTCAAATCAAAAACTTATACAGGCCCCTCTTCTAATTTTGTTAACTATAGTCAATCTTTGGGAGTGTCATTAACAACCTTCCTAGCGAGATCCAAATTGGAAACAATGATTTGGCAGTAATGAGACTGATAGACTAGCAATTTGACAGCTAATAAGATTCCTTCTAATTCTTGCTATATCATTCCCATTATATCTTTTTTTAAAGTTTTTTTTTTATTTTACTTTATTTTTTAAACCTCATTTATTTATTTATTTGTGTTCTGGCTGGCTCAGACTGCCCTGGGGGTGGGGCTGGCACAGCATGTGGTGCCGGGGATTGAACTGCAGTCCCTGTGGCTGCCTAAGCAGGCGCTTTAGACCACTGAGCCATCTCGCAGGCCCCTGCCATTATATCTTGATACTCACCACAAAACCAACCTTAGAAGAGGTGTAACTAGAAGAGTGGTGTTCTGGCCTCTCTGATTTGACACACAGCTAAAAAATTTCAGAAGTACATTTCTTCAATGCCCAGAAAGCTGATTTCCTGAAAGAAATCTGTAACACTGGGCAAAAGATAGCCCTAATCCCTGCCCTCCTCCAAAGTCATATCCAAACTATGGACAATGGGGGCCTTGGTAAAGTAGAGTTTTCTAGGAATCAGGCACAATTCTGAGTATCCTCATGAGAGGTAACCTGACATAATGTTAAAAATTTGGTGGACCAGAGAACCTGAAATGAATCTTCCAAGTAAGCAAACCTGGGTGACATGGCAAAATGTATGACATCATCCTTAAGTATGTGTAGGTCACAGGAGTGCTTGCTGGATAACATATTTCCACTCAGCCCCCAAGGCAAAAGGTGTGTGATCTTAATCAATATTTGACAAGTTATGTTCATGTTAGCTCTTCATTGTTAGTATGAAAGGTCTCTAATGAACCTCAGGTACGAGGCAATCTTCATAGGCCTATTAATGTCATTCACTTGTATAATTTCTTTTACATTACCCACTGCTGGGAAGCCAACTGGAGAATAATGGCCTGCATCATTTAATGACATATCTCTTGATATATCTCCCATAATCCACGTGTCTAATAACATCACTGTGTCTTTAGAGTCATCATTAAATCTCTTATCAAATCTAAGTAAATTTATCACTTTCTTTATCTACATTCTTGACACACTTGGAAGACTATAATTCTCCTAAATTTTGTACTCATTAAGGAATCCCTGTCTGAGAAATTGGCTCAACACATCCACTTGATAGTAACGAACAGTGCTTGATATACCTAAAGTTATTACCTAGGCATAGAGCAACAGGAGCTATAAATAAACGAGGTGGATTTTGGTTGATCTGTTACAATGCACTGACACACCCATCCTCTCTCTGTGAAACTCTTGCCCTCCAATGTTTTGTCAACTGTCTCTGCCAGCTTAAAGTCAAATTTCTGATCAAAACTCAACACACAATTACATTTTGTTCACAGTTAAACTCTGAGGATCACTGGGTGGATACCTTAATAATCTCTGACATGCTTTAACCTGTAGGTGCCTACAAATAAAGCCATGATGATAATGCCAAGAGCCACTGCCAGCTGGAGCAGTAGCCAGGCTTAACTGTGACTCCATTTCAGGGCTATAATCAAACAATGATGGAATAATTTGACCCTGATTCAGAGGAATAAATTTTCCATGCCGCCATCATTTTGGAACCAGGTATGATCACTGCTTCCATTCTGGAATATGGCACTCTGACTTTTTTCATGAAAACATATCTCTCACTCTTGCAATGCTGAAGGCATATAGGGCGAGGATCTGCTGGCTCCCGTTAGGCCATAATGCCATGTTTTCAATTCTCTTGTTCCTCCTGAGTAATGAAGATATCACATAGCCTTTTTCATTCCATAGCCTTCTTGTGGCTTACAATCTGACCAACTAACGACATTGTAAATCACATTGCTGGGATCCTTCCTATTGATTCTCAACGTGAATCTGACTAAAAGCCACCAAAAATAGCCATACAACTGCCTCAATATTCTAAGCCTTGAAATATTCTTTTGCTGAAGATGTACCAGTCCCTAATGATTAAACAGAGTAACATGCAAAGTCTTTGGCCCCCAATGAAATTCAGATGCACTCCATGCTGAGTGATAGCACACATGACTTGGGTCTCACAATCAATGCAGTGTTTCTTCCCAGCAGAAAACTCCTCATTATGGTGTTTACAGGAAGACTTTCTATCAACATTCTGGTCTTGTGTATTCTGAACATAATGTTCCATACAGAACAACCAAAGACATCCCAGTGCTTTTCTTTTGAGACACAATTCTGAAGCTTCCCTCCCTCTTCCCATAAGACATTCCAAAAGGTTCAGAATACCCATGGTCATGTCTATCTTCACAGCAACAATCCCAATTCTCTGATCCTAAATTCTGTCTCAGTTACACTTTTCTCATTGTTGAAATAAAATACCAGAAATTCACAACTAAGGAATTGTATATCTCACAAATTGTGGAGATTTCAGTCTATTCTCAGCTGGTGTAAACTGAATCTGGCTCAACACAGAAGCAACAGTTTAATGAAACAAAGTCAGCAAAGCAAAAAGAGGAAAGTAGCAGCAGCTGCCTCTCTCTTTCCTAGATTATACACTGGCTATAGTGTGGTAGATATTTAGAGTTCCAGAAGTGACCCTGGCTTCCTCTTGCATAGGATGAGGATGTTCACAAAGTCAGAACCTGGCCCTGGGTTGAGTCCCTAAATGAAACATATACACTACTCAAGTTAACACAACTTATGAAACAGTACAAAAGATAAAATTATTCTTTTACTTGACTCATCATTGTACGGATCTCATATGGGGCACGCAGAGCTGCTGCTTTGTCTATAATTTGTTGACTTCACATGTCACTTCATATATTCTATGTAGCCTGAATTACTTATTGATGAATGGATGGCAAACATGCCCTCAGCTCAGTCATCTTATGTCATCTGGCAAAAAATCATAATACTCTCACTGCCTACATTCTGAAAACAATAAGCCAAGCACAGGGACTAAGGTCACCCCACATTTCACAGCCATCACAGCTCACTCTACTCACTAGCAAGCTCATTCCTACTAAATAGAACAAAAGTGATCATGGGACCAATTATCACCTTCAAAGACGGTAGCCTGAGTAAAATACAGGAAAGGGAACAAGGACCTGATGCTGGTTTTCTTTTATTTTTCCTGATTTCCAATTTTTCACTGTCTTGAACAATTGCTCATGTTCAATGCCACCCAACCTTGAAGCCATCTGGCTATAACACACAGCTCCGCAAAACGTGAGCCAAATAAACCATTCTTTCCTTCATTTTGCATGTTTAGTACTTTGTCTCACCCAAGTGAGAAACGTAACTGAAACACAATTTGTAACCAGAAAATGTTTACACAAAACAGGTAGCACATTAGGAAAAAAGAACATAAATGTAGCAGAAAGAGTATTTTATTCAATTTATTTGGTAAAAGGTATGACTACGACATTCAGACTCTCAGTGTTATGCCTATTTCAGTCTAAGTGGGGCTGGAATTTCAAGAGTGCAATAGAAAAAGGACAGAATGCTTGAATGAGCAATATAAGAAAGAAATAGATCACATGAAGCAGTTCCAAAAAGATATACTGGAAAATAAAATCTAAATCACAAAATCATGTAAATGAAAGTGAAGACAGAATTTGAGACGGTGAACACACAGTTCCCGCTAATGAAAAGGTAAGAAAGGATCACTTGAAAACAACTAAGCTGCAGGAAAATATGGTTCACATTCTGCAAAATGATTCAAAGATGAACAATGGGAGACTAATAGGCTTCAACAAGAATGGAGCCAATACAAATGATGTAAAATATTATGAGCAGAAGCAATAGGAGAAAAATTCCCAATTATGGGAAAATAATTTGGCATTCAGGTAATTGATGCACAAAGAGCTCCAAATACCATAAGCATCAACCCAATTAAAAATACGCCCCGACAAATAATAGTCAAGATCCCAGAAATCCACCCCAAGAACAATATACTAAAAGCCACTAGAGGAAAGAAACAGGTAGCATTTAAAAGAAAACTCATCAGACTAATGGCAGATTTCTCTTAACACACCATGAAGTAAAGAAGAGCGTGGAGCAGAGTACTTCAAGTCCTCCATGAAAACATATTCCATCCCAGATGTCTATACCCTGAAAAAATCTCAAGTTTGATGGATAAGTGAAACACTTACATGACAAAGAACAAATAAAGAACCTCATGATGACAAGCCAACCACACACAGACTACTAAAAGATATTCTAGAGAGGGACCAAAATGGCCAGAATTCCATGAATGAAAAAGAAAAGAACTCACCAAACAGGGCATCCAAAAACACAGGAGTAAAGGTTAAAAAATAGCAGGTAAATAACATATCAATCATAAGTCAAAGCATCTCCATTATAACCATGAGTGTAAATGGACTTAATTCACCAATTAAAAATTTGGCTGGCACAGTGGATTAGGAAGCATCATCCAACAACATGCTAGAAACAAGAAACACACTTAACTCATAAAGAAATTCATATCCTGAAAGTCAAAGTATGGAAAACAATACTACTTGCCCAAACACCTCAGAAAAAATCAGGAGTAGCAATTCTCCTTGCAGAGTCTTAACTTGAAAACAAGAATGCTCAAATGAAATAAAGAAGGCCACTATATACTCATTAGGGTAAAAATTCAAGAGGAAGTGGTAACACTTAAAAATATGTATGCACCCAGAGTGGGACCACACAGCTATATAAGACAAATCTTAGTGGACATAAAAAATCAAATGTCCACTACTACAATCTTAACAGGACACCTTAACACCCCTTATCCAAAAGGATAGGTCAAGCAGACAAAAAGTTAGCAAAGAAAGCAGGAGTGAACAAGAAATTTGAACATAGGGACTTAGTCGATATATACAGTGTTCCACCCAACCACTTATGAATACACCTTTTTTTTTTCATTTGCACAAGGGACATTTTCTAAAATAAACCACTGTTATGGTTTATGTCTAGTTGTCCCTGCAAAGCCTTCTGCAATCATGGTGCGGAGTTTTCTAGAGTTTGAGACTTGACTCATGATATACTGGGATTATGTGTTTTAGTACTGATGGGACTGTGGGTCTGAGTTCTTCTGGGATTATGGGTGTGGCCTAGGGCAGATAGGCTGAGGCAGAGAGACTGAATGTGATATAAAGTGAGACAGAGAGACAGACTCACGCTGTTGCTCTCTGCTACCCTGATTGGTTGGTTCCCTCGGTCAACACTTTGTTGCTGTTCTGTCACCATGAACTGGACACTCTCTGCCCTGTTCCACTCAGCCTTGGGCCAGCTGAATATGGATTGAAACCTCCAGTAACTGCGAGCTGAATAAACCTTCCTTTCCTTCATTTTAAGTGTTGGGTATTTGTCCCAGCAAGGAGAGAAGAATAACTAAGACAGAATTTGGTACCAGAGAAGTGGGGTCATTGCTGTGACTAACTTGACCATGTGGATTACAAATTTATGGGAATGGCTTATGGAAAGAGATAGGAAAGGTTCAGAGATGTCACCTACAAGTGAAGCACTGGAAAAGCTTCGGTTGTTCTGTGGGTTAGATTCTGGTCAGAACTCAGACCAGATGGCCAACAGAAGACCTGCCTATAAAGACCAGGTGGAGGAGGTTTCTTCTGGGAAAAAGGACAACATTTGTTGTTGGACTTCAGACAATTTGTGCTATGGATTGGCTGAAAATCTGTTGGAATTTTGCTTGTGCCTAGAGACTTTGCCTAAGACTGAGATTAAGCATGGCAGAGTGATTAATCTTTCAAGAGATATTTTAAAGCAGCAAACTATTGGGGTGGTGGCATGGTTGTTACTGGCTGCTTTTCACCAGATTTATGACAAGAATCAAGCCTGACTACTGCTCCAGATGGCAGCAGGCCTTGGCATCATCCATGTGACATTGGCATTAGACACATTCAGAATGCAAGACGTGTTAGGTTAAGAATGCTTCCACCTAGATAGCAGAAGGCCTGCGAGGCCAGGCAGTGTGCCCCTAAGGGGGAAATGTGTAAAGCTGTGAGTGAGAAGCCTGTTCAGTGGAAACCCCAGAAGTTTGGAAAAGCCAGAAACATGGATCATGCAAAGAGGGAGCAAATCTGGCCCAAGAGAGAAGCCATGGAAACTACCACCAAGAGTCCTGTAGGGGCAGAGCTGTGTAAGGCCTTTGGAGCTCACAACTCAGTGTAGACTGCTTCAGATGCTCCAGTTGGAACTATGAGATTTAATGTTTCCCCTACTGGATTTTGGACTAGTGTTGGTCCCAGTGTTTTGTATTACCATGTTGTTTGCAACTTTTGGAATCATAATGTTTATCTTGTACCTTTGAATGTTGGATATGTCTAACCTTTCTATTGTACAGGCACTCACAGATGAGAGCTTGCCTTGGATCTTGAAGGAGACTTGGAACTTGGACTTTTCAGCAGTGCTGAAACTGTTTGGACTTTGGCAACTCTTAGTGATGGACTAAAATATCCTTTGCACAAAGAGATGTGCCTGAGACTGTGGGGGTCCAGGGGCGGAATGATATGGTTTATGTCTAGTTGTCCCTCCAAAGACTCATGCAATCATGGGGCGGAGACTTCTAGAGTTTGAGACTTGAGAAGTGATCCACTGGGATTATGTGTTTTAATACTGATGGGACTATGGGTCTGAGTACTGCTGGGATTACTGGTGTAGCCTAACATGGATAGGCTGAGGCAGAGAGCCTGAATGTAATATAAAGAGAGACAGAGAGACAGACAGTGGTTGTTGCTCTCTGCACCCTGGTTGGTATGTTGCCTCTGTCGCGATTGTTATTGTTCCACCGCCGTGGACTGGATGCTCTCTGCCCTGTTCCACTCAGCCTTGGGCCAGCCAAATACAGATTGAAACTGCCAGTAACTGTGAGCTGAATAAACCTTTTTTTTCCTTCATTTTAGGTGTGGGGTTTTTGTCCCAGCAATGAGAGAAAAATAACTAAGACAACCACATAATAGTCCATAGGTCATACTTCACTATATGGAGGAAAACAAAAATTATCCCCAGAAAGTTATCTGACCACAGTGCAATGAAACAGGAAATAAACGACAAAAGAAACTGTGAAAATCTCATAAACATCTGGAAATTAAACAACACTCTTCTCAGCAACAATTGATTTACAGATGAAATTAAACAACAAATGAAACAATATCTTCAATTTAATAACAATTCAAATATAAGTTACTGGAATTTATGGAAAGCAATGGAAGAATTTCTTAGAGGGAATTTATAGCTGTGAACTCACACATTAAGAAAACAGAACTGGAATAAATGAATACTCTAATGCTGCACCTCCACAGTCTAGAAAAGGAAGAGAAAACCAAACCCAATGCTCAAGGAAAGAAGGAAATTATAAACATTAGGCAGAAATTAATTAAATCAAGATGAAGAAAACAATACAAAGAATTATCAAATAAAAAAGCTGTTTCTTTGAAAAATTAATTAAATCTTCCAGCCTGAGCTCCATTCCTGAGCTTATCTGCCATCCAGTCTGACCCATGCAACTGCAAGTCCAGTCTGCCGCATGCCTGCCAAGACCCACGGCCTGCCTCCATTCTCTGCTATTCCCGCCTGACCTCCATTCCCGAGCCTATCCGCCACCTGCTCTGACCTGTGCAACTGCAAGACTCCTCAAATCCAAAGTCCACAGGGCCTCACATCAGTCAGCAGACCAAGCTGCAACTTGCAGCCAGGCACCACTGGAGGGGAACAAGCTTGGTAGATCAAGAGCAAACTCCCATAGGTGCTAACAAAGTATAGAGATCACTGCCTTACAAAATGATAATGACAAGGAGTGAGATGCAGTCACAGGGCCCAAACCCATCCAAATCAAATATAGGAGACAATATCATGGAAGAAAATAGGAATCATGCAGCCAAAAACACTGAATCTGAGGTAGACAACTACACAAACATATAGAACAACTTAGGTCAGAGATAACAGCTGAAATAAAAAAAATGCATGAATCAATAGAATCTGAAGTGGAAAAACAATTGCAGAAGCGTATGGAGCAAGGCAGAACAGAAATAACCACTGAAGATAAAAAAGACATGTCTAAATTAATAGCATCTAAAGTAGAACAAATGCAGAAAGGGAAAACGGAGAGCAGAGCAGAGCAGAAATAATCTCTGAACTAAAGAGAGAAAAGATAACTCTAATGAAAGACTTCAAAATATTAAAGAAGACATTGATAAAAAAATAGAATAGAAAAATGATGGATTCCATGACTGAGCAATATAAGAAAGCAATAAATCGAATGAAACAGTGTCAAAGAGATATACAAGAAAATAAAATCTCAATCACAAGCTGGCAAAACCATGTGAATGAAAGTGAAGATAGAATTTCAGATCTTGAAGAAGCACTCGCAGCTAGTGAAAATGCAAGAAATCATCTCGTAAAAACAACCAGGATGCAGGAAAAATTAATTCAAAACCTGCAAGATGATGCAAGAATGAACAACATGAGATTAATAGGAATCAATGAGAAAGAAGGAGTCTATACAAATGATATAAAAAGAATATGGGCAGAAGTAATAGCAGAAAACTTCGCAAATATGAGAAAATAATCAAATATTCAGGTAACTGAAGCATACAAAATGCCAAATAACATCAACCTGACTAAAAACACATCAACACATATAATAATCAAGATCCCAGAAATTCAGCAGAAGAATAACATACTAAAAGCTGCTAGAGAAAAGACACACATCACATTTAAAGGAAAACCTATCAGAATAACAGCAAATTTCTCTTCACAAACCATGAAATCAAGAAGAGCATGGAGCAGAGTGCTTCAAGTCCTCCATGAAAACAAATTTCAGCCCAGACTGCTATACCCAGCAAAACTCTCTTTCAAATACGAGGGAGAAGTAAAATACTTCCACGACAAAGAACAACTAAAGAATTTCATGAAGTCAAATTCAACACTACACAGTATACTAACAAATATTTTAGAGAGGGACCAAAATGACCTGAACTCAACAAATGCGAACAGAAAGATCCCACCAAATATGGCAACCAATTAAACATAGGAGAAAAAGTTGTAAACAGTAGTAAATAAAAGTCAGGTCAACAATAAGACAATACATTTCAATTATAAGCATCAATGTAAATGGACTCAATTCTCCAATTAAAAGAAGCAGACTGGCAGAATGGATAAGGAAACAAAACCCAACAATATGCTGTATATAAAAAATACACTTAATTCATAAAGAAACTCATATGCTAAAATTGAAAGGATGAAAAACAATACTACTTGCTCCAGCACCTCAAAAAAAAGCAGGAGTAGCAATCCTGTTTGCAGACAGTCTAAACTTCAAACCAAGATTGATCAAAAGTAGCAAAGAAGGCCACTACTTATTGGTCAAGGGAAACATTCATGATAAAGAGGAAACACTCATAAATATGTATGCACCCAACACGGGAGCAGCAAATTATATAAGACAAACCTTAATCGACATGAAAAATCTAATATCCAACACTACAATCTTAACAGGAGACCTTAACACCCACCTATCTGAAAAGGATAGGTCAATCAGATGAAAAATTAGCAAAGAAGTTGCAGAACTGAAACAGAATTTGAAACAACTGAACTTAGTGGACATACACAGAGTGTTCTACCCAACCTCTTCAAAATACATATTCCTTTCAGGTGCACATGGGACATTTTCTAAAATAGACCGCATATTAGTCCACAGGTCATACAGGAAAACTGAAAATATCCCATGTATGTTATCTGACCACAGTGCAATAAAATTGAAAATAAATGGCCAAAGAAACCATAACAACTCCAAGAATACATGGAAATTAAACAGTACCCTTCTCAGCAACCAGTGGGTTACAGATGAAATTAAACAAGAAACTAAACAATATCTAGAATTTAATAAAATTCAAAGACAACCTATCAGAATTTATGGGATGCAGTGAAAGCAGTTCTTAGAGGGAAATTTACAGCTTTGAAATCACACATTACGTAAACAGAATGGAAACAAATAAATGCTCTCATGCAGTGCCTAAAACAACTAGAAATGGAAGAGCAAACCTAATCCAAATCCAAAAGACAGGAGGAAATTATAAAGACAAGAGCTGAGATTAATTCAATTGAGATAAAGAAAACAATACAATGAATTAATGAGCTAAAAAGCTGGTTCTTTGAAAGATTAAACAAAATTGATAAGCCCCTAGTTAACCTCAAAATAAAGAAGAAAGAAAAGACTCAAATTCAAGCAATAAGGAATGAAACAAGTGAAATTACTACAGACCCAGCAGAGAGTCAGTGGATCACTTATAGCTACTTTGAGAATCTTTACTCTCACAGAACTGAAGACACAGAAAAAATGGACAGATTCCTAGAAAAGTACAAATTATCAAAACTGAATCAAGAAGATATAAGTACTCTCAATAACGCAATAACAGCCAATGAAACACGAAATGTAATAAAAAGCCTGCCGACAAAGAAAAGTGCAGAACCTGATGGATTCACTCCTGAATTCTACAAGAAATTTATAGAAGATCTAATCCCAATACTGCTCAAACTCTTCAGTGAAATCAAAAAGGAAGCAATCCTTCCAAAATCATTCATAGAGGCAAGTATTACTCTGATACCAAAACCAGAGAGAGATGCAACTAAAAAAGAGAACTACAGGCCAATTTCTCTCAAGAACATAGATGTAAAAATTCTCAATGAAATCCTCACCAATAGAATGTAACAAATCTTCAAGAAGATCATACACCATGACCAGGAAGAATTCATCCCAGGGATACAAGGATGGTTCAATATACGCAAATCTATATATACAATGCACTATATCAATAGAGACAAAACCAAAAACGACATGATTGTCTCAATTGATACAGAAAAGGCCTTTGACAAAGTTAAACATTCATTGATGTTCAAAGTTCGACAGAAAATCGGAATAGAGGGCCTCTACCTCAAGCTGCTAAAAGCCATCTATGATAATCCAACAGCTAGCATAATTCTAAATGGGGAAAAACTGAAGTCTTTTACTCTCAAATCTGGTACAAGACAAGGATGTCCTTTATAACCACTCCTATTCCACACAGTTTTTGAAGCATTAGCAACAGCCATTAGACAAGAGAGAGAAATACAAGGAAAAAGAATAGGTAAGTAAGAAATAAAACTATCACTATTCACAGACGACATGATAATCTACTGGGAAAACCCAAAGAACTACACCAAGAAGCTACTAGAATTAATACACAAATTCAGTTGCATAGCAGGTTACAATGTCAACACACAAAAGTCAGTAGCATTGCTCTACAATGTCAACACACAAAAGTCAGTAGCATTCCTCTACACAGATAACAAGCACACTGAGAGAGAAATTAGAGAAACAGTTCCTTTTATGATAGCACTGAAGAAAATGAAATACCTAGGAATTAACCTAACTAAGGAAGTAAAAGACCTTTTCAATGAAAACTACAGTCCTCTGAAAAAAAAGATCCTAGAAGACCTCAGAAAACGGAAAGATATTCCCTGCTCCTGGGTAGGAAGAACCAACATTGTGAAGATGGCCATACTCCCTAAATTGTTATACAGATATAAAGCAATTCTTATCAAAATACCATCAACATATCTCACAGATCTGGAGAAATCATTCCTAAAATTTATTTGGAATCAAAAAAGACCCAGAATTGCAAACACAATTCTGGGCAACAAAGGTAAGGCAGGAGGCATTACAATTCCTGACCTAAAGTTATATTACAAAGCTACAGCAATAAAATCAGCATGGTACTGGCAAAAAAAAATAGACCTGAGGATCAATGGAATAGATTAGAAGATGCAGAAGCAAATACAAACACACTCAGCCAACTTATCTTCGACGAAGGGGCCAAACACGCTCACTGAAAGAAAGCCTCTTTAACAAATGGTGCTGGAAAAACTGGCTCTCTATGTGTCAAAAACTAAAACTTGAACCAAGTCTATTACCATGCACTAAGCTAAAGTCTAAATGGATTAAAGATCTAAATATTAAAAGATAAACATTAAATCTTCTGGAAGAAAAAGTAGGAGAAATCCTTGAAGACATCGGTGTGGGCAAAAAGTTCATGGATAAAAATCAAAATGCACGTTTAACACTTGAAAGCATCAATAAATGGAATGTCGTTTGGCTAAGAAGTTTTTTCACATCAAAAGAAATTACCAACAGAGTGAAAAGACAGCCCACAAATTTCAAAAAGATTTTAACTAATAAGTATTCAGACAAAGGTCTCCTATGTATAATTTATAAAGAACTGAAAATCATTAGGGTCCCAAAATTCAAAAACCCTATCCAGCAATGAGCATCGAGATGAACATAAACTTCTGAGAGAAAGAATTCAGCAAGCCTATAAGTACATGAAGAAATGCTCCGCATCACTAGCCACCCATGAAATGCAAATTAAAACAACATTCAGATATCATCTCACCACAGAAAGAATGGCTATCATAAAGAAATCAACCAACAACAAATGTTGGAGAGGCTGTGGGGAAAAAGGAACCCTTCTCCACTGCTGCTTGGAATGCAGACTGGTGCAACCATTATGGAAAGCGGTGTGGAGGCTCCTTAAAAAATTAGAACTGGAAATTCCATTAAATCCAGCTATCCCCCTACTGGGAATTTTCCCAGAAGAACTGAAAACATCATACCATAGCGATATCTGTGCACCTATGTTTATAGCAGCCCAATTTGTAATAGCCAAGCTTTGGAAACAACCAAAATGACCATCATTTGAGGAATGGTTGAAAAAGATGTGGTATTTTTATAAAATGGAATATTACTCAGCTATAAAGAATGATAACCTGGAAGACTTCATATATAAATGGGTGTATATTGAACATATACTCATAAATGAAATAAACCAGCCATACATGTGTAAATATCTTATAGTATCCATAGTGTAAGAAATCCAAAGAAGAAATAAAAATGGAAAGGCATAACACAACTGAATGGAAATCTAAGTCTTCTGGATTAAACAATGAAGTGAGTGGAAGCAAAAAAGAGAGGAAACATAGCAGGAATTAAGCCATAAACTTATGTACACAGGATGAATTCGATATTGGTCCTAGGAACCTCCAAAAGGTTTTTCTCATTGATGATAGCAGCGTGCAACACTGGAACTATGCTTGGAATGTTTGTTGTTCTAGTCTTTTAGGTGTGTATTGCAGCCAATGTAAACTCAGTTGCTCCTATACTCTCTCTCAAGTAAATGATTGGTTAACAAAAAAGGATATTAAGTGAGAGTAAGAGACTTGGCAAAATGCCACACGCTTGACAGGCTATGATTTTGTTCATCCTTGAATTTCTAAATGTCTGTGTAAAATTGTGTAAATGCTTTTATGAAATCCTAAAGAGATTTATTAGAATATCAATGATTGGCAGAAAATACCAATTGCAAGATAAGTGTAAGATGTTTGATACTCAGAAAACAGTGACTTTAAGTTTAATTACCTATGTTATAGAGTAATAGTATCATGAAGCTTTTCTTCTGGAGGGTTGCGAATGTAAGTTAAAAGACCAAAAATTGGAGAAAAAGAAGGGCTATGAGAATAACCAACATTTTGGCCCTAGCCTTTCAGGGTCAGTGAGGACTCAGGACGTAAGAGAACCTGTGCACTAACATCCTATAGCTCAGTGGTTTCCCAAATTTTCTGTTCAAGGAGATTAAGGGACCTCAGAGGAAAAGGATAAATGAAATATAGTGTGCTTAAGGAGAGTCATCTAGAGAGAGGACATTCTTTCAGGCTTTCACAGAGAGCAAACTGGTCAAGCAATGGTCGTGACTTGTCCTAATGGCTGACTCTGGCAACAGCTCTACAAAGCGCTGTACATGATTCCAAAGTTAATCCTGAGGGGATTTGACCCTGGAAGATACAAAAGTTGAATGATCTATTATACAGGTCTGGCCTTGACTTGCCCTTGATCACCCAGGAGAAAAGCTTAATTACAAGGCATAGAACACAGAGCTAGATTAGTATGATGAGCTGTCAGAGGCTTATACCAACAGCCTCCAACACTGCCCATTTCACGGGTATCCCACTAAAATTATGGAACGTTGGACTATGTATACAACTACTCCCTCTTTGTACAAAGAGAAGACAAAATTTTGTTGTTGTTGTTTTCTTTTTTTCCTCCCCTACTAGTACAGATTAGAAATTTTATTATGTCTACACACTGTGCTCTGTATGACTACTATGATGAAAATTATATTCAATATATCACTTATTATGAATGCACTACTAATGTGTTTTGAACCTATCATATTGATATTTCTGATTAAAAATTTAAAAACAAATAAAAGAAACTGAAAAACTAAAGAAAAATTAAATAAAATTGATAAGCCCCTACCTAACCTCATCAAAAAAGAGGAAAGAAAAATCACAACTTCAAGCAACACAGAATGACAAGGGCAAAATCACCACAGAGCCAGTGGAGATTGAGATCATGAATATCTTCTTTGACAATCTTCACTCTAACAGAATTGAAGACACAGTTGAAATGCACAGATTCCTAGAAAGGTACAATTTACCAAAACTGAATCAACAAGATATAAGAACTCTCAATATCCCAATAACAGTCAATGAAACACAAAATATAATAAAAACCTAAAGACAAAGAGAAGTCCAGATACTAACGCTTTCACAGCTGAATTCTATAAGAAATTTACAGAAGATATAATCCCAGTGCTCCGCAAACACTTCAGTGAAATTTAAAAGGAAAAAATCCTCCCAAAATTGTTCCTGAGGAAAGTATTATACTAATAAAAAAAAAAAAACAGAGAAAGATGCAGCTAAGAAACAGAACCACATGTTAATCTCTCTCATGAACATAGATGTAAAATTCCTCAATAAAATGATACCAAATATAATACAATAAATCATTAAGAAAATTATTCATGATGACCAGGTAGGATTCATCCCAGGAATGCAAGGATGGTTCAACATATACAAATTGATAAATGTGATACACTATATCAATAAAGTCAAATCCGAAAAACAAATTACCATCTAAATAGATGCAGAATGGGCTTTTGACAACATCCAACACTCATTCATGTTCCTATAGAAAATTGGAATATATGGCCTCTACCTCAATCTGATAAAGGCTAT
>PVKN010013428.1:0-19930 GCA_004027915.1 Capromys pilorides | reverse complement strand
TACTAAATGGACAGCTTTTATGCTAGTCTTAACATATTTGAAGGGGCTGTCTTTTGAAAGAGATTAAATTAATGCACAACACTTTCAACCAAGAAGAAGAAATTCCTGTGAAAGACATATTAGTTAATCTTTAAGCACTTTGTAATGGAGACATTGTAAAAGATAAGTTAGAAAGCATTCCCACATAGAGAGTTAGCATAGAGGAGACACCCTTCCTTTGCAAAGCTTGAGCCTATTATACATTTTTTTATGAAGTGCTCCAAATATGTACAGAAATGTAAGTACAAAACATGGAGCTGGACCTTCACAAGGGAGAAAAAGGAAATGCCACATGTTTGTGCCATCTGGCACTGCAAAACTGGACTCTGCTGCCTTTGTTCTGAGAAATGAGGATGCCCAGAGTGACCCACATTCGACTGTCCAAACTTTCTTCTCAAGAAGAAAAGAGCCTACTTGACCAACAAGGAAAATAGATGAGAAGGTAGCTTTTGAAAGATTCACCCAACTTCTAAAAATTTCACAAGATTTGTTTATTTAGAATTAGAAATTCCTTTTTATGAAGATTTCTGGTTTGGGCTCCTTCTGTGAGACAATATACAATATCACTTAGTGGTCTTTCTGTTTAATCCCTTAACTGACAGTTTTGCTTAATGTTTAGTTCTGTAGTTTTTCATTAATTCATACAGTTAGCAAAATTTCCAGGGCAGCTACATCATTTCAGACCGCTTAATGACTAGAGATAGAATGACAACTGAAATAGACTGGGGCCTCAGGAAAATTAAAATCTAGTCAGAGATGGATATAAGCTTTAGTTAATCAAATGGCCACACAAATTTTATTAGGAAAAGTCACAGGGTGATGTGAGGATGTATTTGACAAAGCCTATCTAAGAATGTCCACAGAAGACTGCTTTGAGTAAAGACTGGGGGTAGGTACAGGCAAGAAGATTATTTCAGCTATTCCAGCCTGCTGGAAGAGCTGCAAGTCAAAGGGCCATGGCCACCTGGTGCATTGCAGAACCAAAGGAAGGGCCAAGTACATGGGTATAGTGGATAGCTAACTGGTGGCCAGCTTGTTACAGATTGAACTAGCATGGTGCTGGGTGCGGAAGGCCAACCTGAGGATTGTTGCCAGCAGCATAAGAAGCAGAACTGGAAACACTGTATGTACACTATTAGGGAAGCTGTTTGGAGAGGCTGTCGGAGCTGTTGGAAGCTGCTCGTTCTCTTGGGCTATTCTGCTGGAGGACCTTGTCATGCTGGCTTTCCTGGTGAACTTGGCTATTCTTGTCACTTGAGGAACTTGGGGCCTTCGTTGACACTGAACATGGCTATGGTTCATTTTGGAGGAGTTCTGGTCCTATCTTGAGCACCGCATCCTGACTTCACAGGGAAAATGGCGCACTGCTTAGCCTTGTGAAGTAGCTTGTCACCTTGGCTTTCCTATGGGAGCTCAGAATTCCTCATCACTGGAGGAGCTCAGGACCTGTCTGTTGCTGAAGATAGCTGTGGTATTTTTTGGAGGAGCTCTGGTTCTTACCCTGAGCATTGCTTCCTGGATCTAGTTCAGATCCCTCAGCTTGCTAGCACAGATCCTTCATCCCACTGGCACAGACCTTCTAGCTTCTACTATTGATTCTTGGGCCTTCCCAGCATAGATTCATAAAGCAGGTGTGCACGAGATATTGTTGTGGGCTCTAGATTCCAGTTCGTCTCTTGGGAGGCATTGTTATGAGCTCTAGGTTTTTATCTGGACTCATGCAGGATATTAGGTTCCAGGCCCTCAGCGGGATTCTTTGATCTTTAGTGTGTGGACAGATTTCCTGCACTTCTTATATATGATTCTTTGGGTGATTCATTATAAAATCACATTATAAAATGTGTTCTGTATTGTATTATTCCCCTTGAAAAGGACCCCAAATCATGACACTAGGGAAAGGCTATAGAGGGGCAGGCTATAAGTGGCAAGGGTCCAGAGATTGGCAAATCCAACTGGTAGTATTTACACATGAACAAGAAAGAAGTCTTTAAAGATGCCAGTGGGTTGGGTAAGAAGTATGGGCTGATGATGACAAGAAGGTACGAGATTAGAAAATCATTTGCTTTTATTTTACAAAATCAAAAGACTGTTGATGTTTGGAACTTGGGAGTAGAAAAAAAGTACATATTAAGGATTCTCAATGTTTTGGTTATGCAACTAGGTGAGTGGCATTGTGTGTCAAGATTGGAAACTAAAATCAACCCAGGGGAATGTCATGGATTTGATTTGGGCAGTTGGTTTGAGGATACTTTGAGACATCCAAGAAGAGTTAGGAGTTTGTTGCTAGATTCTTGCACTATCAGAATTCCCTGCCAATGTGTGGATTAAATATTACTACTGAAACTTCTCAATGTACCTCTAATGAACTGAAAACAACCTGAATATAATCTCATATTATAATGGCTTGAAAAGCAGCTGGAAATCAATGTTAATCAGAAATTGCATTCATCCATTTATTCACATACACTTAAATGTATGTGAATATTCTTAATGAATGGACATATTGAAATTTGATGTCTAAATATTACCCACCTGACCTATCATCTGAGTCACTGGTAACTTATATGCATGTATGTGCTCTAAAACATACCTGATGAAGCATCCTGAAATAAAATTTGTTTAAACATTGATACTTGAATACATATTAATGAAAGCCCTAAGCTCCTATTCAGATCTCTATTATTTTTAATGCAAAGAAACCATTTCAGAGCTTCTAGTATATCTACTTTAATCACATATTTTAACTCAGAAGTGAACATATAAAATTTATTTAATGTCAAGTTGTTCAACACTGCCTTCATCAAGATGCAGTTCCAAACAACTCCAACCAACAAAGCACTTGAACACTCATTCATAATCAGGCCACTATTTGCTAGCACACTCCCAATGGTTTTCATGGGTAATAGGTTGACAGATCACCCCTGACACATTGCACATAGGGAACATGCTTGACTCGGTCCTGCAGCCCCTCAGGCAGTACAGGACTGCAGGCGTCCACATCCATGCTGCAAAGCTGTCCAGGTGCCCTCGCTCTGTCGCCAGGGCTGGTAGATTTGTAAATTTTTGATTCTAGGGGTCATAAGGTGGAGTGAATGCTAATGCTGAGCAAAAGTTTATAAACTTGTTAATGTACCTACTACGCATCTGCATTTGTGGATGAGCTATATGCAATCATTAATAGAGCATTTCTAGAGGTGGGTGAGGAGAGCATGAGGGAAGAACCCACAGAGCCAGATTCTCTAAAGGAAATCATGGGTTTTGAGACTAAGAAAGTTGTGCCCATTTAATTTGGTCCTTTATTTATTTTTGACCATAGTGCAATGAAATTGGAAATTATTGACAAAAGAAAGCACAAAAACTATAAAAATATGGAAATTAAGTAACACCCTTCTGAACAATCAGTGGGTTAAAGATGAAATTTGAAGAAGAAATTAAACATTCTGCACTCAAACAAAAATGCAGATACAACTTACTGGAATGCATGGCACACAACGAAAGGAGTCCTAAGAGGGAAATTTACAGCAGTAAATTCTCACATTAGGAAAGCAAAATGAGCACAAATGAACAACCTTACATTGCACCTCAAGCTTTTTTATTTGATCCTTTTATCTTAACGTCAAAATACATTGAATCTGGACCTGGCAGCACAGATCTGTATTCCCAGGTTCTCTGGAAGCTGGGATAGCAAGACCTTGTCTAAAGATAAATAAAGTAAAAATAGTCAGAAATGTAGCTCATGGTAGAATATACCCGAGTTTGATCCCCAGAACCATAAATCTAGAAAAGTGAAAAGGTGTATAGACCAACTGTTATTCTGGTCAGTTGTCATTGAATAGTAGGCTACACTCCTTTGGAGAGACTCAACTTGGAAAAAATTAATTCTCATTACACAAAAAGTTTTGTGTGTAGCTATTCACTATTTCTTTCCCTTTGCAGCTTTCTGAGCAGTCTAGGTCTTTGGTACATTAGTAGGCATCAGACTTGAAGAAACTTGCAAGGTCTCCACGGTGTAGGTGAGTTAGAGCTACAAGACTGAAAAGTTAGTGTGTTGATTTCCATTTTTAAAAAAGTTCCAAGTAGCCACCGTTCCAAAGAGAGATCTGGAAGAGACAGAAAAGACTTTAGGAGAAATAAAGACCAAAGGTACTCTCCCAAGCCTGAGGGAATCTCCAAGCAGACACCATAAACCAAGTTTAAAAAGCTATTACCATCAGGAGAGGGAGATGGCTCAGTGGAATAAAAGCTCGCCTGGCAAATGCAAGGTCCTGAGTTAGGTCCCTGTTAACCCCAAAAGAAAAAAAAGTTACCACCTTCATCTGAAGGCTAAATTTCCCACTTTGTTGCTAATGTATTTGTGGTATTAAAGTCACAGGATCAGAATTCATTGCTTTCTTTTTGTTCTTCTCCTTCAGTACTGAGAGAATTGAATCCAAGTTCTCCATAAGGAACTACATCCATTTCAATTGATTGATTGATTGATTGATTGACTGACTGACTGACTGATTGACTGATTGATTTAGTGACAGTGTTTCACATTATTTGAGCTGAGCTCAAATTTGGGACCATCCTTCCTCAGCCTGCCACATTGCTGGAATTACAAATGTGCTTCACTACACGTAGCTCATATTTGCTTGGATGAAACAGATAATAAAAGAAATAAAAAGCATAAAATATTCTAAGACAACTCAACACACTTAGGGCCTAAGGGCCCTAGGAGAACTTAAGCCATAACAACACTTAATAGCATATATCAGTAGCAAGTGCTATGTAGGGACTCTTAGAAGACAAACATGCACAGGTCTATACACCAAAATTAATGCCACTTTTGTTTTCCTATTCAAGAAAGAAAATAAAAATGCAAGTAACTAAGGGATTCAAGGATCTAGCAAAACCTTAGCTCTTCTCTAGTTTATAAAAACAGAAGCTTGTTTACTAACTCAGTATTTTAATCACTTTGAACAATATGCAGTGAAATGTGTAATATTATGGGTTAGAGATAGGCTCTGGAACCAGACTGGCTGAACCTAAATGTCCACTTTAAGCCATTCCTAGCTGAGCACCCTTGGCTACATTAGTTTAGCTCTTAAGCCTACACTTCCTCACCCCTAAAATGACTACTGAAAGATTCAACTGAAATAATGTATATGATGGATCTTGCAGTATACTGTATATGCAGTGCAGGATAAATTAGTAAATGCATGCTATAATTATTTTAAGCAAATTGCCTAGGAAACCTCTCACAACTGATGACAATGAGACAGGAAGTCAATACAGGTTGAGTGTCCTTTATCTAAAATTGGGACCAGAAGCATTTCAGATTTTAGATTTTTCTAAAATTTTGAAATATTTCCATAAGATATTGAAAGCACAGGATGCAGCTGTAAATGTGAGACCCATTTATATTTCACATATACCTTATATGTACGTATCCTGAAGGTCACATTCTATAATGTAGTTTTAGTACACTTGTGTTTTGACTACAAGCTGTCACATGAGGTCAGGTGTGCAATTTTCTACTTGTCACAAGCATGTCAGCACTCAGAAAGTTTCAGAAACTTTAAATGGTCAATTTGATTTCACTTTCCTATTTCTGTTGCCTTCAACTTTTTCTAACTGTAAAATTAACCTCATTTCCTCAGATCACTGAATCTTCTATGAAGCCATTCTACTTTATAGACCCAATGTTGTGCAATTCTAAAATTAAAAACAAAGTGAATAAAGATTACTTCTTCTGAAAGAATTTTGAATTTTTAGATTTTAAATTTTTGAATTAGGGATACTCAAAACATATGATACAAGGGCTGTCCAGATAGCTCAGTGGAATAACAAGTCTGTTTAGGCAGTCAGTGACTGAGGTTTGATCCCTAGTGTGCCATGTAGGCCTCACCTCTGGGGCATGCTGAGATAGCGAATAACACTGGGCACGTTGGTGCAAGCCTGTAATATAATACTATATACATATATATATATATATATATATATATAGTTTTTCTAAATATTTATAAAATTGAGGAATTGATTTCATTATTTTACTTTTGATTTGATGTTCATCATCAGATGGAATTCATTATGTACACGTATCACTTTATTACATGGTGAGCACATTAAAGTTGTAAGACAAACAGCTGATGTTCTTACCCTTGGGAAGCGTGGTAGAAAATGAACAACACTGGCCAAGACTAGCATTTAGCACAGATACAATTTATATAGCATGAGAGAAGCCTTTCAAGCAAACAGATCAAAAGAATAATGAAGAAATGCTGGCAATGAGGTTTTCAACAGTAGAATTGGTAAATTGTGTCCTCCTCTTGCTCCTGGCCAACCATTCCTCTCAGCAAGCCGTAGCTGTGAGTACTGGCTCTGTGCCAGGCACTAGTCTAGGCCCTTGAGATAGAACAACAAATAGAACAGAGAAAGACTCTGGATATATTGGAATTCACATCTGATAGAAGGTTGATATTCTTGGGCCGGCGAGATAGCTCAGTGGTCTAAAGTGTCTGCTTAGGCAAGCTTAGGCAACTGCAGGGACCACGGTTTGATCCCCGGAACCACATGCTGCACCAGCCCCACCCCCAGGGCAGGCTGAGCCAGCCAGAACATATATGCATACATGCATACATACATACATACATACGTACATAAAATAAAGTAAAAAAAATAAAATTTATTTAAAAAAAAAAAAAGAAAAAGAAAAAGGTTAATATTCTTACTTTGTTTTAAATGAGAGTGGTGACAGGGGTCTGTCTTAACATGTTAAAGTGCAAGCCCTGGATTAAATCTCCAGCACAGAAAAAAAAAATTTTTAAACACAAGGAGACAACAAGAAGGAGGAAGAACAGGAGAAGGGGGAGAATAAAGATGGAAATTGTTCTTACAATGGCTTAGACCTTTTTACAAGGCAGATTGATTCTCTTGAAATGATTTACATAGTTCTAGAATCATGCCCTTGGGCTGGCCAAATAGGTCAGTGGATTAAAGCAGCTGCAAGCAGGCTCACAGGCTGGGGATTCGATCCCTGGGCCTGCCCTACCGGCCCCACCCTCAGGGTGTGCTGAGACAGCAATTGAAACTGGGTGTGTTGGCACGAGTCTGTAATCCCAGCTATTGGGAGGCTGTAAACAGGCGAATCACTATGAGTCTGATCTAGTAGTGAGACTCTGAACACCCTACGGACTGTTCCCTAAAACACAAAAAAAAAAAAAAAGAATCATGCCCTTAAGTAGATAGCTACTACCAGAAGACAAAAAAAGCATAATCTGTTTTTAAATTCGGCTTCCCTATGGCCTGGAAAGCTAAATATAACATACATTATGCATCTTTTCTATTGAAAATAGAACTTCTAAATAAAATAATCATGTAAACCAGTTACTGAATCTTTAATACAAAATTTAAAGCAATTTCAGTTAAAATGAAAACTTGCATGTACAGATACACATTGTTCCACACACCTTCAACCAGTATTATTCTGGGCACAGCTTGGATTTTTCTGCAGCAAAGATGAACATTCCTTCTGAAATTTTTTTCGCTGTGTCTTTAGACACCAAGTCCAGTTTTTTCCAGGATGAATATTCTCAATGTTAGAATTTTCTGTGAAATTCTTTTCTTTGTGCCTTAGATCTTCTGGGCTTCATTGTTTTTCTACCACTATGTCACACTGAAGTCTTTCCATGAATATTTTTACATCCCAAGTCATTCAGTCTAGCTCCTGAATATAGGACACATTTTATAAGATTTTATAATGAATCACCCGAAGAATTATATACAACAAATGCAGGAAATCTATCCACGCACAAAACACTAAAGAATCCAGCTGAAAGCCTAGAGTTCATAACAATGCCTCCCACAAGTCCAACTGGAGGTGTAGAGCCCACAAAGTCTCATGTAGGCCCACTCCATGGATCTGTGCTGGGAAGGCCCAAAGGTCAGAGGTGGAAGCTAGAAAGTCTATGACAGTGGGGTGAAGGATCTGTGCTAGAATTCTGAGGATTCTGAACTGGATCTA
Source organism: Capromys pilorides (assembly GCA_004027915.1). Classification (NCBI taxonomy): domain Eukaryota; kingdom Metazoa; phylum Chordata; class Mammalia; order Rodentia; family Capromyidae; genus Capromys; species Capromys pilorides. Next base: position 11,889 of record PVKN010013428.1, on the reverse strand, counting down.
GGAAGCAATGCTCAAGATAAGTGCCAGAGCTCCCCCAAAAGTACTACAGCTGTCCTCAGCAACAGTGAGATCCTGAGTTCCTCCAGCGATATAGAAAGCTGAGCTCCCATCATGAAAGCCAATATGACAACTTCTCCATGAGGCTGAGCAGTGCACCATCTTCCCCTCAGGAGCCAGGAAGTGATGCTCAAGATGAGGACCAAAGCTTCTTCAAAGTTCTTCAGGAAAGCCAGCATGACAAGGTCCTCCAGCAAAACAGTACAAGAGAACTAACAACTTCCAACAGCTCCAACAGCTTCTCCAAACAGCATCCCTAACAGCGTTTTCAGGCAGGTTTTCCTGTTCTGCCTTTTATGCTGCTGGCAACAACCCTCAGGTGGTCCTCCTGCACCCAGCACTATTCTAGTTTAATTCATCTGGGTGTAAGAAGCTGCTAGCCACCAGTTACAAATCCACTACACTTAGAAGTCACCATTTCTCTACATTCATCAGACACCCACTGACACACCTGATGATGGAATCCATGCCAATCACTCCCAGCCTCTGAGCCAAGAAGACCATACACCAGACACAGCAACGGGCTTTATTCCTGTGTGGTAAGCCAGTGAGAACGTTTCATTGTGTTTGTTTGCCAGCTACAGTATCTCCAGTCAGGAGAAGAGAAATGCTGTTTGTAGAAGAAATAGAATATTTAGAAATGATAGAAGATGAGCCGGAGAGATGGTTCAGTGGTCTAAAGTGCCTGCTTAGGAAAGCTCAGGCAACTGCAGGGACTGCGGTTCGATCCCCGGCACCACATGCTGCGCCAGCCCCCACCACCAGGGCAGGCTGAGCCAGCCACAAAATAAATAAAATAAAGAAACAAACAAACACAACAAGCAAACAAATAAATAAAATTAAAAAAAAATTTAAAAAAAAAAAAAAAAAAAAAGAAATGATAGAAGAATAAATAGAAATGGTAGAAGCAAGATTTATTAAATAAGATGTGTGTCTCTGACGTGCGATGGGATTTGCATGTACACACAAGCACATACATAAATACACATCCATACCCACATACACATATACACAAAAGTAAGAAAACAAGGGAAAAGCAGTCATAAGAGTCATGTTGCTAGAGCTCTAACACCGGGACTACTTAATAATGGATATGGTAGCATGAGTGAATGAAAATAAAAAGAAATAGTACTTCCCAGGGCTAATCTTTTACCTATTCTAAACCAGTGTATCTCAAAGAGGATATTGTACTGGTATATTTTGAAATACTGAGACACAGAAAGAGTTACTGAAGAAAGAGGAAAAAAACTAAACCATAAACGTACATACAGTAGGGAGCCTTCAGGATACCCCCAGAGGAAGTTTAATTGTCAGATGAATAGTTCAAACCTTTTATGATAAATGTCAAATGTTTGATGCTTATGGAGGAATTGGACCTTGGCTCAGCCTGAGTAATCTGGGGCCACACAGCAAAGAGCTTGTATTGCGTAGGAGACTGGCAGAGGTGTAAGAACGCAAGTGTGAGTCACAGGATCCTGCGGACTGGTGGGGTCTTGTCCTCTTACCTAGTGACCAGGCTTGCTCCCAGGAGCTCCTCTACATCTATGAGCCTAATCTTTCTTCACCACTGTCATCTCACCATGCTCATTCTCGTCCACGTCCAGTCCCAGCTTCAGGCTCACTGTTTTGAAGCTTTCTTGAACCAAATTAATCTCCATTCTGCTCCCTAGATGTTGTTGCAGAAGTTGTGCATATTCTTTATAGTTTATGTCCTCGAAAGTGATTATCATTCCTTGTGTGTGCTTTATCAAACATCATGCTTTGGTGCCATGACCACTGTATGGTCTACTAGAAAAAAAAAAAAAAAAGAGAAAGAAAATATTACCATGTGTTGATGGATACTTTCTCTGCAAGTTCCAATATTTCCTTACCGATATTAACAAATTTCAATAAGAGAAGCAGGAAGAAGAGGAGAAGGAGAATGAGAAAGAGCAGAAGAAGGAAAGGGAGGAGCGAGAGGAGGAGAAACAGCAGAATGAGGAAGAGGAGAAGAACGGGTTCTGAAGTCAGAGACATAGGTGTGGCTGCCAAATCTGTATCTTCCCGTGTGACCTTTGGCAAGTTGCTTAATCTCTTTGTATTCTTACCTTTGTATCCTTACAAAAAGGTTTGTATTATACCTAAAAGATGATAAAAAATGTTGAGCTCATACGAGTTTTTTAATGATTCCTTAACATTTTCGATGAAAAGTACCTGACACGGAGAATCATAACTCTTTGTAGATTTTCAGAAGTACTCATGGGGCAGTAAGATTGTTTCGTTGAGCTTCCTGGTCATCTCAAACATTGAGTACAGTTCTTCATACATGGAAAGTATCTAATTATAACAGGATGAAATGAAGAGCTGTTAGAAATTACGAGAAGGAAGGCCCATCGTGTCCTGTGTCTGGCTCTGGAGATCTTGCCTTAAAGACTGTGTTGAACTACAGCAAAAGCTTCAGACTGAAGCCTTCACCCAACATCCAGGATACAGATGTGTTAAAACTGAATTCCTTGGGGCCTGGGAGATAGCTCTGCGGCACAGGTGACTGCCTGGCAAGCATAAGGTCATGAGTTCAAACCCTGGTCCTACAAAAAAAAAAAAAAAAAAAAACCGAATTCCTTGTTCACACCAAAGAAATGTGAAATTTCTAATTAAGAATCCAGATTCTCATGAAGCTGGTCTGATAGAGCTGAGGATTGCTCTGTCTTCAGATGGGTACTTTCCCTTCCTCCTGGCTCATTTTTCTCTTTCTGTTGCCTGACTAATTTTGGGATTTGAGTTTGGGAACACTAAGCCAGACAGATTCCCACACCCTTAGTTACTCTAGTTTGGAGAGCTGGAGAAGCCATAGTTCAGGGGACTTACATGCTGAGGTGAATTACAGTGGGGCCATAGCTGCTGCCTTCCAGAGACTGAAAGGCCTCAAGCTACTTTTCTTTCTTCCTCTCCACTGCCACACATTCAGCTAATTGAGAAAATAGAGATTTATAGAAGATAAAATCAGGAAGAGACTCTAAGACTCTAATCTATAGCTACCCATGGCATCTTTAGTAAAACAGTGGAAATTCCATTGCTTTCAAGAAATGGTAAGAAAGAAGCCATAGCTTCCTTTCCAGAAACATACCAGGGAGATCATTTGCAACAGTGAAAAGCCAAGTGGTGTGTGTCTGCGAAAGCAAAACAGAATATGATGTAAGGGAAGAGGTGGAGCCTTTACCCTGCCTCGCTTCTGTGAGCTTTGTAATGTGACCAGATCCTTGGCAGCCTCAAAACAATGCCTCAGAAAAGAGTACGAAGCTAGGATTTGGAGACTGTAAATTGACATCAGTAACTGGACCACTAGCACTCAAAGCCTCTTTCCGTAAGCAGCCTGAGCAGAGCAGCTTATAGTCATCTTGGGAAATTAGCCTCACGTCTTGGGTGTGGATGGAGTTACGTAGATAACCTCAGTTTCTGAGGTTCTGCTATTAACCCTCCCCCTCTCTGTGTCCACCTTAGCTTTCTGGCAGACCCAGTGGCTACCTTGAGGAAAAGCGCCCAAATTCCTATACTGTGTGCTCACACAGATCATAAATCAAAGGGCTTTTAAAGAGGAAAGTGGGGAGGAAACAGATAAAGGAAGAGAAGAAATCTGTGTGTAATATGCTGTGGTAGTTAAATCATTAACTTCTTTGAGTTCTTTAGAAATAAAATAAATATAAAAAGACAAGTAATTTTCTCACCTAATTTGCTTGTAGAGCTGATAATTAAGTGTTGTTGGTTGCATCACCAGAATGAATTTGTGATACTTGCTGTAGTGTCTCTGCATATTTAAAGACGAAAATGTTCTTTCTGGTGCTTAGTAAAAATATCATTTTTATGAGCCTCCTCCTGCAGGCAGTGCTGGAAGCACCCTTGCCGGCTCATGGAGCTGCAAGGCTCCCAGTCTGAGAGAAGACAAAGACCAATTCTCCATCAAAATGCTCCTATCAGCCTACCTGATCCTTAGCTCTGAGAAATAGTCCTAGACTCAGAAGCCTACAGAAAATTCCTAACATTCTCAGAGAGACTGACCACCACATTCACATGCATGTATCTTACTATCCCATCTTCTTACAGCTCAGAGAGAAATGACGAGGAGGAAAAGTTGCATCATGGTTACAAACTCAAGCTGCAGAGACAGACTTGATTTGAAACACCCAGTGCCAGCTGCATCAACTTCAGCAAGTTACTGAGTTCTTTGAGCATCAGTCTCCCCATATTTGAATGGAAAAATAAGGGTAACTCAAAAGTACTTTTAGATGAAATAGTGAAGGATCTCATGCTCTCAGAGGGATTTTGAGTGGACGAGAGCATTCAGCACAAGAGCTCCCTCTGGGTGAATATGCTCATCATTATTATCATCCTGATCTAGCTGTTCCCAAAGGACTGTGGTTGCATGTCAGAATAACCCGAAGGGATTCTAGAAATATACAATCGTGGATTCCATGCTCAAAATCCTATTAGAACTTCTGGGTATTTTCCTGATGTTTTCTGTTAAGGTCCCTAGGTGACTAACACTTGGCCAATCCCAGGAGCCACCACCCCCAGCTGCTTCCACAGAACCTTAGCCACTGAGCATGGAGACAGTGACAACTGTAGCCAGGGGCCCTCATGTCCCAACCAGGCAAGGACTGCTCTTCTAAATCTCTTCAATTTAGGCCTTGGGAAAGGGATCCTAAGAATTGTCATTTGGGATAAGTCACCCCTCCTTCTTCATGTCTTTGTTTTTTTTCCTTTTTAAAAATCTTATCTGTTGGTAGCAAAATGACTCATTGCTGAGGGAGGGCTGCATTCTAAAGAAATTAAATTTGCACATTCGTTCTTTGAACAGAAGTCACATGGAGACAGTAGCTTGAATGTGGATGAAACAGTAGTGTCTCTTTCTCTTTCCCTCCCTCCCTCTCTCCCTTTATCTCTCCCTCCCTCCTTCCTACTTTCCTGTCCCCATACCCTCCTCCTTCTCCCTCTTTTCCCAACTCATAGAAGTAATAGGGGTAACATCTGAAATTTCTAAAATCTTCCTCCAACTGTAATTCCTATGAGGCTAATTACTAAGAATTCCTAGTGTGGTACCCTCAGTTAAAATCATTAGAACCATACATTACTTCCATGAGAAATAGTGTCCTTTTGCAGTTGGATGGGAGGTAGGTGAAGCAAAGATGTTCCCATGCCAGTTAACTGTGTCAAACCAAGAACTGTTAGATTTGCAAAGCAGGAGATCATATTTAAGCTTCCTGGTTTCTCTTTCTTTCTTTCATTCTTTTTTTCTTTCTTTCTTTCTTTTTTAATGGAGAAATTCTGGCAATTTATTTATATTGACACAAAAATTTCTACCATTAAGGGAAACAGTCAAGACGCTGGTTAGAAACAGTTCCTTCAAGTGACAGCCATTGGCAGGAAGCAGGAAAGAGACATGGTAATGAAGTAAGTCTATCATGCAAATAGTCAAGCAGCAGCAATGAGGTGTGCAAGTGGGTACTCAGCTTTGCTGCAAATATAGTATGACAAAATCTTTACAGTAGAAATAAAATAAATTCTACAAAGAAAAAATATTCAATCTGTTAATACTATCTAAAATTGTTGAAATGTGTAGAGATAAAAATGATGTTTTACTGTATAATCAACATGAGTCTACAAGTTATGTATGGTACCTTTTCTTTTCCCCTGACAGGCTGTTCAGGCTGTCCTTGAACTCATTTTGTAGCCCAGGCTGGGCTCACCCTCACGGTGATCCCCTGCCTCAGCTTCCCAAATGCTGGAATTATAGGCTTGCATCACCACACCAAACTAACCTGTGATATTTAACATTGGCTACAAAAACAGATAAATAGGGCCAGCAACGTAGCTCAGTGGACTAAGCACCTGCTTAGGCAAGCACAGGATTGGGGTTCGATCCCCAGTACTGCATATCATGCCATCCCTGCCCCTGGGTGCACTGAGCCGGCCCCAAAGACACAACATGGTGGTGTGTGCCTGTGATCCCAGCACTGGGGAGACTAAAAACAGGATCACTGAGTCCAACTTGTATAGTGAGACCCTGTACCAAATACATTTTTTAAAAAAAGTGCAACAGTACTAAGGAATCAACATTTTAACATTTCTCTTAAGCTAAGAACTTTAGACAAAAAAGATGCTGCTGAGGGAAGGCATCTCCCTGACAGGTTTGAGGTCCTGAGTTCAATTCCTGATACCATCTCTAAAAATATTACTGTTCAGGTCATTGTGTACAGAAGATTCCGCTTTTTACTGTGTTGTTTTTTTGAGACCGGGTCCTGCTGCAGCTCAAGCTGGCCCTCAACTATGGAGCTCAGGTGAACCTTTAACTTACAGCAAACTTTCTGACTCAACCTCCTGAGTACTGAGATTATAGACATACGCCGCTACATCTGGGTATAGATTCTCTTTTCTTCAAGTCTTCAATCTGAGAAGTGAGACAGGAATCTGTGGAGAAAGTGGGGCTTTATTCAGGTAGAACCAAAAGCAGCTCTTTTTTTTTTTTTTTTTTTTAATTTTAGGGAAGGGTCTACAGGGTGTTCAGAATCCAGGATCTCACTACTAGATTGGACTAGTAGTGATCCGCCTGTTTATTACCTCCCAAGAGCTGGGATTACAGGCACGCACCACCAGGCCCAGTAGCAAACTTCCTGATTTCTAACTAATCAGCTGATAGCTCCTTAGGAACCAGTGTGAATGACTAAGGAGGCCAGCTCCTGACTAAGCCCTCTGACTCAGAGACAACAGGCAAAGGCCTTCACTTGCTAGTGAGCCCCACAATCACCACAGGCTTACCTCTGGTAGGCTACTTCAGGCAGGAGTGGGGCAAAGACCTTATCAGCCATGTCTCTGGTTCTCATAGCTATAAAATCACCACTATCTCTTTTATTCATGAAGTGTCTTCTTTGGTAGCTATACACAACAATCTCCCTTTGGATAAACTAAGTTAGATCACTTTCATAAAAACTAAACTTTTAGGTCTGAGCTTGAAACACAGCTCTCTCCTACTCTCAGGCATTGCTGCACAACAGCTGCCCTCAGCGCTAGGGCTCAGGGGCTGCTCCAGCACACTAGCTACAGCAGCAGCGACAAACCTCGCAGAGACCCAGTGCCCAAGCAACAACCGCAAGCCCAACTACACACTAAAAAGGGCCAACACTGCAATTAAAGTTTTAGTTTAGAAAAACCAAATCTGATGCTTCGCTGCTGGAGGACCCTCACTGGCATGCAGACAGAGAGGGTTCTGCATGCCCGCTGAGGCATGTGTGGCTTAGGTTCATCCCCAATGGTCTAGAGACTTCTTTGTCAACATAATGAGGAAAGGGGCTGCTTACAATGGGCATCTGATGCGGAGAGACAAGAAATGCTATAAAAAGAAATCCTGTAATACACAGAACAGTTCCCTGAATCAGAGATTATCTGGTCCAAAATGGCAATGGTGTCAAAATTAAGCAAACCAGCTACAGAAGTCTGTAAAGTCCAGCTCCTACCCAGCCCAAAGCCCCTCAGGCTCCTTCAGCATAACAGCCTGCCTCTTTTGCACCCCATTAGAACACAAGAATCACCAACATTGATTTTCATTGTTGGTTTGTCAGGCAGCCCCAGGGCAGGGGGCACCTGGCTCCAGAAATATCTTCCACCACGTGCAGGGGAGACGTGTATATGTATATGACCAAAGGGCTCTAATGGCTCACTAGCTTGAAGGTGACAAAGCCCCATCCTGAATCCTATAATAATCCTATAATAACTAGCTCTAATGCTTAACAAAATTAAAGGGTGGATGAATAGGATATAATCTGCAATGAAGTCATCATAAATCAACGGAGAAAATTGTTAAACAGGTGACATGTGGATTAACCGCAAGAGGAAATTAAAAGCTCTAAACAGTATGGCAAATTGCCGTCTTGTTAGCCATTGATTTTGCTGCTGGCCTTACTATTGCTTAACACCTACCCTAGGCCATGATGCCATTAGAATACATGCTCTATATTCAGCTCCAACAACATGCTTATTTTTAAAAAACATAAAAAGAGTACTAGAAAACCCTAAGAAGCAATAGCATCAAGAATACACAACAGGGGGCTAGTGAGATGGCTCAGTGGTCTAAAGACCTGCTTAAGAAAGCTCAGGCAACTGCAGGGACAGCGGTTCGATCCCCAGCACCACATGCTGCGTCAGCCCCACCACCAGGGCAGGCTGAGCCAGCCATAAATAAATAAATAAACGAACAAACAAATAAACACATAAAAAATAAAACATAAAAAAAAAAAGAATACACAACATCCAGAGGGAAATGTGGACCATTTCTAGAAGGCCAATGACTTCATTTCCTGGCATACTTTGACCTTCTGGAATCTTCATTTTCTCCAAATGGGCCATCGTTTCTCCTTGTGGCTGAGACTCTAGGGTGACCACTAACTGACAGCCTCTGCTCTGAATCCACAGCAGAAATGGAACAAAGGAAAGAATTATTTGAAGTAGTTGGGAATTTTGTTCTTTTTTTTTTGTGGAACTGGGAATTGAACTCAGGACCTTGCACTTGCCAGGCAGGTACTTGTGCTGCTGAGCTATCTCTCCAGCCACTAGGAAATTTTGTTCTGTTGGAAATGTAAAAGGAATAATATTAGCTATGCTTTTATTTTGATAAAACAAATTTGTCTTCTCTGAAAATATTCAGAGAATATCTATCAGCTCAGGGACGGGTCAGGGACTTCTTCCTGTCTAGAAAAAAACTACACGGAGTATTCAGCTGGCCATTTGTCTCTGAGATTCACCCTCCTCTCAGGAGCAGTACATGGAAGCACGTTAATCACACCCTCCACATCCTTCCCAGTCTGGGGAAATTCTGCCTTCCAAGATTCCTTCTCTAAAGCTTCTTGGCTTTCTTCTTGTAAAATTCACCTTCCACGTCCCCACCTGTAACCTTCAGCAATCTTTTAATCAGCTTCAGTAAATCACCAGAAACAAGTTTAACCTTCCCTTCTGAGAAACAAAAAAGGAAACAAATTCATATTAATCCCCTCTCTCTCTCTCTCTCTGCATATATATATATATATATATATATATATATATATATATATATTTTTTTTTTTTTTTTAACGATTCTGAGGATCAAACCCAGGGCCTTGTATATGCTAAGTGTTCATTCTATCATTGAGGTACACCTCCGATGCTTATTATATTTTTTCTTTGTGTCTTTTTTCTTCCTTTCTCTTTCTCTTTCCTTTCTTCTTTCTTTCCATCTTTCTCAATACAAGGACTGAACTCAGGACCTTGGCACTGAGTTACATTACCAGACCTATTTTATTTTTTGTTTTGAGGTAAGATCTTGCTAAGTCACTAAGTTGCCCAGACTGGGCTCAAATTTGAGGTGCTCCTACCTCAACCTCCCAAAGCACTGAGATTACAGGTGTGTGCCAACACTGTTTTGTTCACTCTGATCTACCTGGGGCTGAGTTAGTACCAGCATATTTTCAAGAAGGATATCCATCAGAGATGAGCTGGCAAGTGAAGAGTGGCAGTGCATCCCAACACCATTCCATCCCAGGAAGAAGTCACATGTGTCTTTGCTATCAGCATGAAACAGGAGGAAGAAACTCATGAGTCAGAGTGGAGAGAAAAAAGTAGCAAAGGGAAACATCAAAGCCCAAGTTCGCCTCTCCAGTTGTGTTCTTCTCCTTCTCTCCCTCAGTAGAGTCCTACAGGTGGGGCTCACATCCAGCTACTTACTCCATTGGCTCCTGGTAGATGCCTTATCTCCAGAGGGGCCCAGCCCCACCAGTCAATCTTTTGGTTAGAGTTGAACGGCATAGAATGAAGTTTCTAAGTAATAAGAAAGAAAAAAATATCATTCTAAACTGGGAGAAAACAAAAGGCCCTCACATACAAAATAAGAATTCCCTATGAAAACAAACATTCTGATTGACCATATTTCTTCTATGAGTGGAGGATTTCTTAATTAATTGCTTTGCTCACATATGTTGCTCTGTTGTTTAATACACCTATCTTTTATGCAATTTATCCTCCTTTTTGTGTTTTAATCTTAATACTTAATATATAATAAATATTTCCTAGTTAACCAAAAATAACAAACGAAAATTATGGGGATGAAATTCACAGTAACCATTTTTCATTAATTTTATATAACAGCAATTCTATTCTTGAAGCTGTCAAACCTTTGAAGTCAGACAGTAGGATGTGTGTGTGTGTATGTGCATACACACGTGTACACACACACACACACACACACACATGCGATGTGTTTTAAAGAAGGAAATAGAAGCCACTACACTTGTCTTGTTGCTCAGCCACCCTCCCACCAGGGTGCTGGGAGCCTGAGATTCACTAATGAGCATGGGTTTTATTGCTTCTATTAGTCCCTGTTAGCTGGATCAAAAGAGAGCATCTCAGAGCCTGAGCAGCTCACAAATCCTGGAGCATTTCCCTTTCATGTGCCCCACTGCTTATCTACTCTGACAACAATATGGTGAGACTTCCCTCCCTCTGGCTCAAGGCCATGGTCATCAGCAGTACACACAGTGCTCTAGGAGTGGGCAGAATAGCAGGAAAAGGTCAAAATTAATACCTACGTCTCAAGTTGTGTCTACAGGGAAAAAAGGCACCTCTACCATGCATTTTTCAAACCAACAAATGCTTCCTGAGAGCATGATGTTGAACTTGTAACCATTGACAAGTGAAAGTTCTGGCCTTCACAGAGAATAGTACCCCCAGCTCATTCCTAAATGGTGATCTTAAAAATAAATAAAATAAATGTGGAAGCAATGTACAGTATTTTAATCTGTTTGTCTTGAATGTGGAGAAAGGATATCAAGGGGCATCATAGTACTGTATAATACTGATGTCTCCAAACAGTTTCACCAAAGAAAGGGGCGAGTATCCAGGCCCTACTTGAGAAGATGCTATAAACGCCAGTTCTCTTTTTGTATCTTTCACTCAGGAAGGCTTTCTCTTTTTAAGAGAAAAGAACATCAATTGACAATGTCATCGATAAATGGATAAATGAGGTATACCTTAAAGTGGTCAGGTGACATAACACCTATTCATTTTTGCTACAAAATAAACAAACCCTAAGTTATTTCACCCACATTTCCACGTGTCAGCAGTTTGGACTGCAGTACGCTGGGAAGCGCCGGCTGAGGCGGGGCTCGGTCATGCTCTGCGGTCATCTCCTGGCCCTCGTGGAGGCCAGAGCAGCTCCTGCTCCACCCGGTCTCGCACGCTCTGGCGCACCAGGCTGAGCTTGGTGAGCGGGCGGCTGGCAGGCGTCCAGAAGACACAGCTGGACTGTGCCAGCTGCCGGAGAGCTGGGCTCACAGCTGGCGAAGGAAGATTTCTTTCTCCTTCTCGGTCACTCTCACCTTTCAGGCACCCACAAGATACCATCTCTTAAAAGTTGCAGATTTGCAAGGCAGAAGAATGTGAATTCAGGAAGCAGGGAATTGTTAACTATTTCAAACCACCACCCCTCCCCCAAGGAGAGCTTTCCTCTTTCAGTCTAGTGCTCTTACAAGCTTTCCGAAGCAACCCGAATCTGCTCCTCAAAAGCACTTGACTAAAAGGCAGGAAACTAGAGGTTTTGTACTGATCCTACCATTGTCAATCTCGGAAATGTTTTTGTCTTTCTTCTATAAAATAAAAGAAGTTGATGCAATAAACTCTAAGATCTTTTCCATAACTAAAGTCGTATTATTCTTGGACAGGCAAGTTTCCTTTCAGTAGCCTAATGAATAAAGAAGTATAGTACCATAATCTTTTCGATTTAAAAAATGGCTATTGGGCCAGGGAGATAGCTCAGGGGCACAAGTGCCTGCCTGG
>PVKN010013427.1:0-19931 GCA_004027915.1 Capromys pilorides | reverse complement strand
CTTGACCCTCTCTCTGTCTTCAGAGTTAATAAAGGCTCCCCTGCCCCCTTTAATTGCTGCTTCTCTGCTGCGCTGCTATCACCATTTCCAGGAACACCTGACATCTTGCTGGTTTCAATGTGCCCTTTCAAATGAAATTAACCATTTTTGCATGTGGTTGTTCACCATTTTTTTTTTTCCTTTCAGATACTTTGTCCTTTTTTTTTCACCAGAGTTTTTATTTTTTATCCTGAGTCAGGGTTGCTAAGTCACTCAGTGGCAGGCTGAACACAAACTTGCAATCCTCATGGCTTTTTGTCTCTTTTCTCATGGAACGTTTGCATTCAGCATTGAGTCACAAGAGCTCGTCCTATATTCCAGATACAAGTCTCTCATCAGGTAAATGATTTGCAAGTACTGACTTTCCCCCCACTTTTTTGGTGATCATTTTGATACAGTGTCAAAGAATAGAATGAAACTGCAGATGGAGGTATCCAGTTGCAAGCAAGGAAGTCTTACTGTTGCAGGCAGCTGAATGACATAGAAATATCACAGGCAGGCCATGGGGCCACAAGGAGACAATATGGAAGACAAGGTGACTTTGCAACTTTAGAAGAGGTAGGCGCTCCTGCTGTGGGCCAGACCTTAAGACAAAAGAGGAAACAAACGCAGCCACCTACTTCCCTAAGAAAGGGCATCAGGGAATGATAGTCTACATTGGTATCAATCACCCTGAAGGAGTCACTAACTCAAGCCTGAACAGGAAGAACCCCTGTTCCATATTCTTACCCGCTTGCTGCATGATTTAGCTTTTTCATTTGATTCTGCTTTAACCAATTATATCTGAGCAGTGGTGCTTGTAGCCTTACTGGTTGACCACAGTTTTGTCCCACCTGTTGCTTGGTTTCCACCTTAGACCTGCCTCACCACATGGTTTCACTTTATAAATATCTCTAGAAATGGCAGATCTCCTGAGTGATCTGCTCAGGCTGCCCTTCTGTCCTTCTCTGACAGGAGCTTTCTTTTCCCCAATAAATATATTCTGCTCTTAACCACCACTGTTCCTAAAATTCATTCGGTTTTAGAGAACATGAACTTGGCCCAGGTATCTCTCAGGTTGGGAGTTTCTTTCTCCTGTGTTATTGTCACAAGCAAGAACAGGCAATAGGAAAGACTTCTGCAGCAGGAGGGAACCCAGAACATGGTTATTGGGGAGGCTTCTTTGGGTGCTTTTTCAGAAGCTGAAAAGGAAGTGTTTCTCTTTATAGCTCTCTTAGGGTGGAGGGCTCTCTATCTTACCCAATAATGAAGATGACCATACACTGTCCCCACCCCCCACGACAAATCTATGGCTTGGGTGGCTGAAGACATCCAGTAATTGTCCCAGCATACTTTCCCCCTGCAGTGGAGGGCTTCTACCCATGCCTCCTCCTTAGTGCCAGGCTACCTTGTTTATCTTGACTCTGTTTTGTCGGCCTGTGTGCTAGCTGCCTGGGCCCCATGTACCTCCTGTCTCAACTCCACCTTTTTGATGGTGTCCTTGAAGCATTAAAGCTTTTAACCTTGAAGGGATCCAGTATATTTTTTTCTTTTGTTGCTGTGCTTTTGATGTCAGATCTAAGACTCTATTGCCTAATCCAAGGTCATAACATATTTTCTTCTAAGACTTAGGTAGTTTTAGATCTTACGTTTGAGTCTTTGATTCGGTTTGAGTTAATGCTTTTGTTTGTTTTCTTTGTAACAAGATCTTGTTGTGTTCTTCAGCCTGGTCTTGAATTTACTACACAGCACAGGCTACCTGAACCCCACCACACATGCCCACAGGTGGGTACCCTGCTGGCCAAGGGAGGGAACGCCCATGTGAGGGCCAGGGTCTTTCAGAGAAATGCTACAAGAACATCAGCTACTGCAGTCAACCTGAGCCAGGCAAGTGTCACACAGTGGCAGGGAATGTGCCTAGCGTGTGTGAGGTCCTGGGTTCAGTCCTTAGCACCCCAAAGTCATTGCTGAGCCTAATGAGTAGCCATCTCCACGTGCATTATGACGCCAAATCCCAAATGGCAATTCTTGACAATTTCCTAGGAAATTCAGAGCTCACAGATTCTTGAGAAAGACCCCGGACCCCCAGAGACTCATGGGACCTCTCTGCAATGAAACCCTCCCAGCGTAGCCAGTGCAGGTGCAAGGACCTACCGTTGCCTGCATAGCCACCTCTCAAGAGCTCCTCAGGGGTTTCCTGAGAGCCCCAGCCATAACTGTTATCTGGGAACCAACTCTGGCCTTCACCCTGTGGCCAATCACCACCTGCTAGTGTGTGGTTGGTTCTCTGTCTGTCCCCTTTCAACTTTTCCTGGCCCCCTCTCTTGGCCTTGTAGGACATTTTTCATGCCTATGGGCTGCAGAGAGGTAAATGGAGGCACAGAGAGATGGCACAGACTCAAGCCTGCTAGCAGTAGTACTCCCTAGGGAGTTCCCTCCTGGGGTCCAGCAGCAGAACTTCCTGGGCAGATGGGGTTGAAGGCAGCATCAGTACCACCATGCGGGCATTGAGAGGGAGGGGCCACCGGCGTTTCTGGAAACTGGCAAGACGGGACAGCATGGGAGATTAGAGAACGCGTTGGATATCTGCCGTGTGTGGACACTTGCCATTCTGGTCTTTAACCCTGTGACCCAGGTCCTCCTGTGCCTGCCCTTAGTCACCCCAGAGTCACCAGCCTGAGCTCGGTCCTCCTCTGGCATGGGAGGGCCCAGGGCCTGGGAGGCTGTGGGCCCTTGGGTGACCAAGCACAAAGAGTTACGAATGTGAGTGTCCGGACAGAAGCCCTTTTGTCCTGAGACAGAGAGAGGCAGAGGGGCCCAGGGTACCCACCAACTTTCCTTCTGCCCTGACCCAACCTGTCACCTATGCCAATGTCTCCGTACCTCAGTTTACCCTTGAGGCAGTAGGCAAAGCTTCAAAGGCTGGGAGCACCCCTGTGTCACCTTGTGAAAGGGGATATTTTTCCCTGATAGGATCCCCAAAGTTCTGGTTGGGGTCCCCCTCTTACCAAGACTTGCTATCCCTTCTGCACCTGAATGGTGCCACCCATCCGTTCATGTCTTTTTAGGGGGCTGGGGAACTAGCCTGAGCTTGCTTCAGTCTGGCTCCAGAATTGCATTCCTGTTGGTGTACTGGAGGCTGAGACAGGCAGACCGAAGGTGTGAACTCAGCCTGGGCAACCTGGTGAAACCTTACCTTGCAATAAAATTTACAAAGGGGCTGCAGATGTAGCTTGGTTTAATCCCCAATAAAGGGTGGAGCGGAGGAGATGCAACTTAAGTCTGAAGTGAGAAACAGCCCCATGATCTTAACGGTGACAGGACTGTTTCCTCTCAGTGCTGGAACCCTGCCAGCACTGCTGACACAAGTCAGGAGTGGTGACACCTTTGAGGTCTTCACGCCTCCGGCAGACACACACAACCATGTGTCTTGGCGCCTTGGCGTAATCCTGGGTCTTCCTTATCTGGGAAATCTGGAGCCAAACCCCAGGACTGGGCCCCAGACAATAGATTTCACTTCTCCTATTCTGAGGCCAGGAGTCCCAGGCCGAGGCAATCGTCCTGGCTCCCAGAAGGTCGGCTGCTTGCTGCGCCCAGGGTGGTAGGGGCCAAGAGCTCGTCAGTGTCTTTTCTTGTCTTATTAGGTGCCAGCCCATTAGGTTAGGCCCTCCCTAATGTCGTTAAACTTGAGCTAGCTCCTAAAAACCCTGCCTCCAAATACAGTCCCCTTGGGGGGTAGAGCTTGAGGCTGTGAATTTGGAGGCATGGGCATGATTCAGTGTAGAGCACCCACGTTGGCCTAGCTGGCCTTTGGCCCCCGATGTAAATACACCCTGACACCTCTACTCCTTGTCACCACTACACCTTGGCCAACTGCACCCAAACATAATGGAGTAGGTGGGACCAGAGTCAGGTTCTTGGGTCCAGAGACAGAAACGAGAGGGGACCCAAAGGAAACTTCTTTGGGGGAATTCTGTTCATATCAGAAGGGAGCTGTGGTGAGGGGCAGGGCAGGGCAGGGCAAGCCCACAGGAAAGGGGTGGCTAACGTATGAAAGCCTCCAGCCTAAAGTTCCCAAGGTCTTTCATGCAAATGAGGGTTTCCAGGGTGCAGAAAGTGCTTGCCCTGATTGGTCAGTGCTGAGCCAGTGGCAGGCAGCTCATTGGTCAGCCTTGACAGTCCTGAGGCCAGTGCCAGGGTGCGGAGCCTGGCCTGCTCCATTGGTATGTGAGTGGGATGCACCAAATTCTGACATGTTTTTCCATTTTTAAAGATCATTCTCTAGTTATTGTTCAGAAAACCTCTGGCTGACCTGGATGAAACTGCAGATCAAAGCAGCCGGCAGGTTGATCAGCACAGGGTGTGAAGGCGAAGCTGGTGGGATCTCGTGGCCCAGGCCCCAGTGGTCCCGGTACCCAGTGCACCTCCATGGCCTCCAGAGATGCTGTGGGAGGTCTCAGCCTGTTTCCCCTGCAAGCGAACTGTGGAAGGTGCAGGACCCTGGGAGTCCAGGGGGACAGGGACAGGGTACAGAGCAGAGAGAGGAGGGAACCTAGGGAACTCTGCCCGTGATGTAGGCCTGGCTAGGGTTTCTTGGGAACACGATAGACCTTGTGGTGCAGGGGGAGGCGAGAGCTGACGGGAAGGTGCAGCTGCCTCACAGGCCTTACCCACTCCTACTTCAGCCTCCCACATCCTGACTTTCCTACAGCTGCCAGGGTTTAGCTTCTGAAATTCGTACCCAGGCTGTTCTTCTCGAAGCACAGACAAACTCCAGCTCTCCAGGCTGCCAACCCCAGCAGCTTCCATCCATGGAGAACCTGGATGGCAAGACTTGAGACCTCCAAAAGGTTTTGGTGACACGGCTGACCGGACCCAAGCCACAATGGCCGGGCCCAGCTGCTTGCAAGATGAAAGTGACCAACTCGGTACTTCTGATACAAACAGGTTTTTATTTGCCTGGGGCCATTCAGTAAATAGTGAATAGTGTCCATCCCAGACAGGGGCCAGGTACAGAAGCAACAGTGGGCGGTGGCGTTCAGGACTATTGGGGCAACCAGAAAGCAGCAGGGAACAATGAGGAAGCTGGAGGTTTTTCTTGGGTCAGTTCCATATCCCCGCAAGGGTGGAAAAAAGGTGATACAAAAACAGTAAGCTCTACCATGAGTGGGACAAGTCCCTTTCATGTAATAATTTATTCCATTTCCAAGTGACAGCAGGCACAGGCAGTTTCAAGCAGTATCCCTTTCCCCGTTGTGTCAGGAGACCCTGCCCACGGGACCCCTGCCTGGGTGAGGAAATGCAGAGAGCACGGTTTTCTTTAAGGAGACGTTTCCTTTGAAACCTAGCACCTTGAGTTGGCATTTCTGTGTGCTATGCCAGCCTCTTCTTGGGAAATAGTCCCCCAAATGCCAATGCCTTTCTAGGCAGGGGTCTTGGCAGCTCTGCCAGGGCCTGGCCTCACCTAGAAGGGACCACAGTAAGTGGATGCACATGGCAGACCCCTCGGAAGGGGCCCTGTCACTGCCCCTGAGATGATGGGGTAGTTGTCCCATGCTTCCGACAGGAACCCAGAGGAGAATCTGTGGCTGTGACATCCCCCTCCTTCTGTGAAGGTCTCCTCTGAGGGACAAGGTAGCTACTGGCCCTCAGCAGGGGGTCTTGGTGGCCTGGAGAAGCTGCATTGAGCTGGGCAGGTACCAGCTCAATGAGACAGATCAGCAGGCTGGGCCCCCCAGTCCTGTCCTCTACCTTCTGCCACAGGTCTTACTGTAATAGGACTTTATAGAGCCAACGGCTCATTTTCCTCCCACAAACCTCGCCTCTGAGCTGGTTCTAAGCCAATTTTTCCTTGGCTCCCAGTGCTGGCGGGTGGAGGAAAGAGAGGGGAAAAGGGAGCCCTTGTGCCAGGCAGGAGGGGAGCGGAGGGAAGCAAGGGCTGGAACAGGTTCTAGGGCAGAGGCCCGAGAGGAGGAGCAGACCAGTGCATGGGCCTTTGAGCTAAGACACCTCCGAGAGCCTTTCCAATTTTAAGAAAATAAGAATGAATTGCTGAAGCGGAGTCCCCAACAGGCACGGCAGCAGTGGCGCTGGGAGTCTCAGCAGTGAGGGCCTCCAAGTTAATTTTCTAGAAAGGCCAGGCTCGTGGTCAGAGCATGGTCCACTTTCTTGTATCATCACTGTGGGGGAAACGTTGAGGGAAGCGTGCAGCAGGGGCTCGGTGCTTCTTGTGGAGGAAGGTCTGTTACTACCACGGACGCTTGGCGGTCACTGCGTATCCTCTGCGGCAGGTGCTGAAGCTTGCTTCGGGGGTCAGGCACCTGGGCTCTCAGGGAGTGTTTCTCTCTGGGCACCGTTGGACCCTTCAGTGGTAATAGATGCTGAAGGCGTGGAGAATGTAGAGCAGGGCGGTGATGAAGGCAAAGAACTAGGAGGAGACCGGGGATCGTCAGGAAGGAGCAACTCCAGCACCCCGCTACCTACCCCCCCTAGGAGCCCTGTGGCCCCGGAGGCCTCAGCATCCCCTGCCTGTTCCTGGAAAGCCCCTCCTTCCTGGCATCCCTAGGTCCCACCTGCTGGGACCACAGGCTCTCCATGGGTGCCTGCACACAGGGGCTCCTCCAGCTGCTCAAAACAGGGCTCTCTCCTCTGCACCCCTCTGGTCTGCATATCCGGGCTCTGTCTGCTGCAGGGCGCTGCTGGCAGGGGCTGTGCCATGAGCACCTGCTTGTGGGTTTCTCCAGCCCCTCTCAGGCTCTTTACGGTCCAGACTGGACTCACAGCACTTCCTCATAAGCACCCCCCACTCAATGAGCCCCAGTTCCTCATCTTGTTCAGCTACCCATCATCCCGCTACATCCTCTCCCCCGCTGCATGGCCAAAGCCACCCCAAAGTCTACTGACTTCTGCTCCTGTACTCACATCTCCCTCGTTTCAACCACACCATTCCTCACTAGGACACGGGTGGCCTCACCTTGTCCCCTTCTGCCTACTCCACCTGCCTCTAATCTGCACCAGGAGGATAACAGGATCATGATTAAAGCCATGCTGAGCACTCTACTGCAGTGTCCTCCTCCCTCAGGACAGAGCCCGAGACCCTCAGGACAGCGCCAGTCCTGCGGGCCACTGCAGACTCCTGCTACCCTAGCTGTTCAGTCACACCCTCTTCTCACTCACACACCTAGCTTTTTAGCTCCTGCTGTGCTTCAAGAATGGCACGGAAAGCCAGGTGGACAAGAGTTTACACTGTAGCAGCTGCAGCAAAGGCAGCAAACAAGCAAGGTCCCAAGCATAGACAGTGGATGGGGTGGAGAGAAGGCCACTTCTTCCCAGGAGGCCAGGTGAGCCACCAGGATGACTCATGCCAGACGTGGGCACTGGCTCAGCCTGGGCAGTGAGTCTTTCTTTGGAAGTTTCCTCAAGGACCAAGAAGGTCAGACCCTTCAGAGAAGGCTCTGTCACAGTAACCTCCCTGTCACGTGAGGGTGCCATTCCACAGCAGGAGGAAGGTGCAGAGGCGGACCAGGAAGGCCCGAAGGCACTAAGCCCTGGGATCCTGCTCTGCCCTTAATTTGGCAGGGGCTTTGTGCCTTTAGGGGATGACAGAAGACAAGAGTAGCACTTGAGCTTGGGCACACACATGCACATGCACACACACATGCACACGCACCTACGTGCACGCACACACACGCGCACATACATGCATGCACGCACACACACGCACCTTCTCCCTCCGCCCTCCTGTAGCTTTAAGGCTCAGGGACATCTAAGCTGTGTGGAAAGAATGAAAGCTCACACAATCAGGGCACCCCAGTGAGAGCAGCCATGTCCCCCGAGAGAGGCTCGAACGGCTCAGCGGTAGCAGATGCCCAGCGCACTCACCGAGGCTGCAGTGTTGATGTAGTAATTATTCAAGCTCCTGTGCTCAGACATGATCGTCTCATGGACTTGCAGGACGGCAGCGCTCATGTACAGGATGCCGGTGGTCCCATGGTACAGGCTGTCCTGGAGACGCAAGCAGAGGCCAGGGCCACTGTCACTTGGTGAGCACTGTTCTCTCCCACAGCTCAGCAGGAGAGTGAGAAAGCATCATGCCCAGCCTGAGCTCCTGCTTTACTCATGTAGCAAACAATAATACGTGATCCTGTTAGTCCCAGGGCCACGGAGTGCTCACCTGTCATCCTAGCATTCTGGGAGGCTGAAGCAGGAGTGAGCTTGACCCCAGCCTGGCAATTTGGGAACTTAATGAGTCCCTGTGTCATAAAATGGAGCAGCAGTGGCTGGAGAAATAGCTCAGTGTGAAGGCGCTGGGAACCCCAGTACCACACAAGCACACAAGATCAATACCAGTTGGCATTCATTGGATGCTTATTCTATGCCAAGCTCTAGTCAAAGCCTTTTACTCATTTAGCTTTGTTCTTATTTTTGGCTTCCTTTTGAAGGAATGGAAGCTCACCCTTATGGCCAATGGAACATGGTTAGGGCAGAACCTGAACCCAGGCCCCGCGAGCTCCGAGCTCACGGGCTGAACCACTTGCACTGAGGAGGCCTGCTGTGTGCTGGGCACTGTCCACACCATACACAAGTCCCATTTAACTTTCACAGCTAATTTAAGAGGGCGGTGTGTGGTTAGTCTCAAGTGTCAGCGTGACTGGATTGAAAGGACCCTGAAGCTGTGATTGGGCCACAAGGGGCGCTGTACTACCTGCGTGAAGGGGTGGGCACAGCTGGAAGAGGCAAGATCAAGTTTGTTTGGAGGGTTTAATCTCCAGCCAAGGTGAATTCCTTGTAGTCTGCTCCCGGCCGCCGCAAGGGGGCAGCATTGCTCCATAGCACCATCCGCCATAATGCTTCTGCCCTGGGCCTGGCTGACCATGGGCGGAACCAACATGAAGCCTCTAGGTATTGGATGTTTTGGTCTAAGTGACAGCAAAGCTAACCCATAGAGTCAGCTTGTGTTTTTCTTAGTTTATGATGAGAAAATGGAGACAGTGAATACCCAAATGGTTAACGAGATGATGTGACAACATGAAGAAAATTAATAATATTATGTAAAATGAAGGCATCAACCTCCAAGACTGTTTACTGGGTGTAATTGGAATGTATACATATTTTTTATAAAGTTCACATGGCATGTGGAAAAGTGAGCCCGCCATAGTGACCGTGCAAGCCTTTCAACTAGAATGATTTTCTTTGCTACTAGTATTTTCTTCAGTGTTGCTTCGGTTACCATGAATAAAATTTAAGAACGACATATCAGAATAGTCTATCTTGGGCTGGCAAGATGGTTCAGTCGTCTAAAGTGCCTGCTTAGGAAAGCTTAGGCAACCGCAGGAACGCGGTTCCATCCCCGGCACCACATGCTGCGCCAGCCCCACCCCTAGGGGCAGGCTGAACCGGACATAATAAAAAAAAGAAAGAAAAAGAAAAAAGAACAGTCTATCTTTTTTTTGAAGAGGTGGGGTCTCACTGTGTTGCCCAGCCTGCCTCTGAACTCCTGAGTCCAAGCAATCCTCTTGCCTCAGCCTCCCAAGTAGCTGGGACTGCAGGTGCATGGCATGACATCACACCTGGCTCCAGAATGTACTAAAATCAAAAGTCATCTCGCAGGGGTGGGTTTCTTTCTTTTTTTTTTTTTTTTAAATTATTTATTTATTTTTTCATTCACTTATTCATGTTATCGCTGGCTCAGCCTGGCCTGGGGGTGGGGCTGGTTCAGCATGTGGTGCCGGGGATCGAACCTCGGTCCCTGCAGTTGCCTAAGCTTTCCTAAGCCGGCGCTTTAGACCACTGAGGTATCTCACCGGCCCCCTTGCGAGGGCTTCTAACGCCAGGTCTCTGGTTCTCCCTCCCCATGCAGCTGGGCCTGTTGTTGTTCAACACCTGGGACATCAGTCTGCGGGGAGTGTCCCTTTCGGTTCTTACCAGCACTCTCCAGGATTCAAATTTTTTGTAAAATCCAAGCACGTAAGACAAAAAGAACATCAGCGAGATGAGGAAGGAGGTCACGGAGACGTACATCACCCATCCCTGCAGCAACGGGGTTGCTACCCGGGTGGCAGCTACCAGGACCCAGACCCAGAACCCGGATATCTGTAAGAGAAAGACATGAAAGAAGAGGGTTAATTTGCTGGGGCGGGGCATGTTTTCCCTTTGCAAAGTGTCCTTCCTCCCCTCGGTCCTGGTTCAAAGCTGACATGAAGTTAGGAGGTGCTAAGAAGGAGTGGGGTGGGGAGGCTGGCCACTCTGAGTCAGCTCAGGTCCTGCTCAAAAATTCAAGGCTTCACACGAAGGTTGTGAAAGGAAGGTCCCTGGGCCAAGTGTGGCTGTGTCATCTTAGCCCACTAATGTGGCATGGACAGTGAAAAAATAATAATAAAAAAAGAACCACCTGAGTACGTTGTCAATGTTTAAAACAGGACTTTTCACATGAAAAAAAAAAAAAGTCAAGATTTGGGATATTTTTAGATCGCAGCACTGAGGCTTGGGGTTCACTTACGAGTTGGGTGATACGGTTCCTGGTTAATCACCTTGCAGCTCTGTTCAGTGACTTGTGAGACCCTGGGTGGAGGAGCCAAAGTTTCTCCCATTCTTTCTGGGCTCTGCCTTGGCCTTTAGGCTGGGCCTGCTCCTGTGAGCTTTCTCAGGGGACCAAATAGTAGTACTGATGACATCCGGTTAGTGGTGGGAGGGCAATGGTCCTCGTGAACGCCATGCTTTTTTTTTGTCTTTTTGACAAAAAAGACAGGGTCTCGCTATGCAGTTCAGGCTGGCCTTGAGCTCACTTTTGTAGCCCAGGCTGGTCTCGAACTTGCACTGATCCTCCTGCCTCAGCCTCCCAAGCGCTCGGATTACAGGCGTGCACTACTATGCCCGGCTTCTCATGTGGTTTTGCTATTGGTTAATCTCCAACTTTCTGAGCTCCCAGCTTTCCCAGAGCCTCCTTCAGAGCTCACTGCAGCTTCCTCAACTCTCCCTTTACTTCTGTTAAATCTGTGCTTTTCAAGCACGGTACGGGCCGGTGACGCGAAGAATTCACCTCCGCCTATTTCTCCCACATACCTGCTCACTGGGTGTCTCTTCTTGGAAGTCCCTTTGCAAAGAATGACTCTGAGCTTGTATGGCTCTGAGACTGTCTCATTGAATTTTGCCTGCTAGGTGCCTCCTCTGCTTCACCCCAGGCCTGTACCTGCCCTTCAGTCTCTTCAAATTGTACAGGGCCTGCACTCTTCTGCCGCTCCTAAATTCCTTCAGGGCCCAGCTTCCTCCACCTATGCGTAGAATGACTCATCAGTGAGGGAGAGAGTTACAGGATCAAGCGTGGAGGTGCACAGCTTCTGAAGCTAATAATAATGTTCAATCTTTTACACTTCATAGAGGACATAGAAAGTTATTGTTCATAAAGCACTCGAAGTGTTTTGAAATAGAAGAAGAACCTGTTTACTCTGAGACCACTTGACTTGTCACGATGGTGGGAAGCAGGGGGTGGCTGGAGTCCAAAGGTCACTACTGAATTCGTGGTCTGAGGAATCATATTACCATATTTAAAGACTTTCCATAAAGCTACAGTAATCCAGAGAACTGCAAGTGCAGGTGACTCACACTTCTGCACATTTAGGAGATTAGTCACTCTCTTGACAGCTTAACTTCTTTACTGGTTCTGTTGCTTTTCCACATTGTTTCTTTTAAATAAACTTGTCCATATACACACCCTCTCTACTGGAATTTTTACTATGTTACATGTATAGTTTAGCTGGGGGAGAACTGGTGTCTTCATTATGTTGAGGCTTTCAGTCCATGAACTTGGTATGTCTATGCAATTATGAAGAGGTTCTTTGATATCCTTTATCAATATTTTATAAGCTTTTTAACATATGTGGCTGTATACAGTGGTTATATTTATGCCTAAAAATTTCATTTGGGAGAAACTACTTATAAATACTGTTTTAAAAGATCATTTCTTAATTGTTTGTTGCTGTTAGATATAATCTAATTTTTAGCATATTGACATTGTGTCATGCAATATATGAAACTTAGAGGTTGAGGGTTTCTATTGTAGCCTCATAACTTTTTTTTGAGGGGGGTTAATGTATCTCATTTGATTGTAACTCAGTGATTAGTAATGAGGTAAAACCTATTTGTGTATATTTGGTGGCTATTTCTATATCCTCCTCTGTAAATTTTTAATGTTTCTTTAGATTATGTATTTTTGTAGGTTTGTTTTCTTCTGATTGATTCATATGAATCCTTTCCAAGAGCATGAATACTGTTGATTATTATATATGCTGCAGGTGTATTCTGTTAGCAGGTATCTAACATTTTTAAATTTGGAAAAACTAAGTCCTTGATTTTAATGTAGTTGAACAGATCAATATTTTCCCTTATAGATCATGCTTTTTATCAAGTTTAAAAATTCTTTATGAAAAGAGGGCTGGGGAGAGAGCTCAGGGGCACAAATGCCTGCCTGGCAAGTGCAGGGTCCTGAGTTCAATCCCTGGTTTCACACACACACACACACACACACACACACACACACACACACACACACAAATTCTTCCTGAAAAAATAAACAAAACACCTCTTGTCTACCTTGGGTCACAAAGATGTTCTTGCACCACAGACTCTCTTTCTGGGATAGGTTTATTTTTCCCTGAAGTACCTCTTTCTTTCTTTTTTTTTTTTTTAAATGTATTTAGTACAGGCTCTCCAGGGTCTCCAGGGTCTTACTACACAGATTGGACTCACGGTGATCCTCCTGTTTTCAGCTTCTCAAGTGCTGGGATTACAGGTGCACATCATCACGCCCAGTTCTAATCACTATCTCAGCATACTGGGGTCAGGGCCGGCATGGCACATCAGGGATTGAGCAATCTGGCTGGCCCTAAGTGGCCTCTTTAGTGAAGTAGGTTGGTAGCAGTCCGTCTAAATGTTCTTAGTATCACTCTACAAATTATCTTCTCCCAGTGATTCCAAGATGCGTTCTCACCATGACCTCCGTTTTCCATGGGATCCCACTGCCCTTTGGCTCCCATTGCTGCTGTTGGGAGGTCAGCTGTTGGGTGAGCCATTGCTGCTTTGTATGAATCTATCCTTGGGACACTTTTAGGGTGTTCTGTCTGTCTTTGGTGTTCCACAGTTTATGCACTAGTTATGCTACATGTTAGGATATAGGTACTTTTTTGCTACTCCTGCTTAGTATTTATTTTATATTCAATATCGGAAAATTCCATTACTTGGTCACAATATTTGATTCTGTGGTTTGTGGCTCCTATTAGTTTTCATTCCTCCTCTGGTGAATTCTGGTTGGAAGCTTGTGTCTGTGAAGGCAGCTCAGCTTTGTATGATGCTCTTCGAGAACTTCTTGGGGGGCTGGGGAGATAACTCTGTGGTACAAGTGCCTGCCTGGCAAGTGCAAGGTCGTGAGTTCAAACTCTGGTCCAGCCAAAACAAACAAACAAAAAAACAAACAAACAAACAAAAGAACTTCTTGACCAGATGACTCCGTTGACTTTTGTCCAGCTCAGCTGCACTATACGAGTGTTCAGGTTCTGATTTCTTTTAAATGTATTCGGAATAGGGTCTCACTACACAAATTGGACTCATAGTGATTCTCCTGTTTTCAGCCTTCCCCACACTGGGACTTCAGGTGTGTACCACTACACCCAGTCTTGGTGGCTGGCTCAGCACGCCTGGAGGTGGGGCTGGCATGGCATTGGTCCTGGGGCTCAAACCCTGGGCCCTGCACTTGCCTTAGCAGGTGCTTAGTCCACTGAGTTATCTTGCTCACCCCAGGTTCTGATATCCCTGGCATTTTGTCTCTGTCTCTCTCTGTGTCTCTGTCTTTGTCTCTCTCTGTCTCTGTCTCTGTCTCTCTCTCTCTCTCTCTCTCTCACACACACACACACACACACACACACACAGAATTATGTCAGCTTATCCCTTATGAGACTTCCACTATATTTTTTTTTGTATTTCAGGGAAGGGTCTACAGAGTATTCAGGGTCTCACTACTAGATCAGACTGGTAGTGATCTGCCTGTTTACAACCTCCCAAGTGCTGGGATTATAGGCATGTCCCACCATGCTGAGTTTCAATTGCCATCTCAGCTAGTGCCCTGGAGGTGGGGCTGGCATGGCACGCTTGGGGATCGAACCCCTGGCCCCTGTGCCTGCTTGCAGGTGCTTTAATGTGCTGAGCTATTTGGCCGGCCCTTACTAACGTTTCCTTGAAGAAGAAAAGCACACATTTATGGAGAATTCTTGGGCTCCTAGGGACAACAGAGGAAGAAGTGATGAGAAGCCAAAACAAAATAAGAATTTGATCACAAAGTAGAGATTCCTAGGCAAGAAGTACAAACACAGTCCTAATGAAACCAGGAAACACACACAGAATCCTTAAAACAGCAGTTCGGGCAGCAAATTTTCTCCAGCCTTAACAGTCCATCTCCAAATGAACCTGGAAGTCCTAGGCTGCTTCTGTGAGTGCTGAGAGTGAGGAGGGCCAGCTTGTCCTGGCGAGGGGCTGCTGTGGGATGGGAGTCCTGCCCTTCGACATCTCCTGAACTGGGTTCTTGCACTCTGATCCCAGGGAATGGGGCTGCAGGTGTGGAGGGGTGCCAGGCCTCAGCCTTGAGGATCCTGCCGAGTGTCTTCCTCGCCAAGAAGTACACATGACCAACGCCCAAATAATGCCAGTTATTGGTGGGAATGTCATTTAGGGCTTATAAAACTAGTGACTGCAGCAGAATTTGTAGAGCTTTACGCTCATGTGCAACCTCTGAAGGCTGGGCCATTCACCATTGTATTCTTGGTGCTCAGCGCAGGGCCTGGAAATAGAACACGGGGTGAGGGGTGCTATAGGGCATTGTTTTGAATGAATCCATAAGAACATCAGCACCATCTCATATTCACCAGGTGCTTTACAGGTTATGAAGTGCACTCATTCATACTCCTTATTTAGTCCAGCTACAATTTTAATTCCATCAGAAACACCAGAGAACTGCCACTTGATCCCTTCTACTGTGCCCTGCCAGGTCCCCTGTGCCAGGCTTGAGGTCAGCCAGGGTGCCTCTGTCCCTGTAGTACCTGGAGAGGAGTTCCTATCCTCTTTCTGAAAATCTCAGGATTTCTTGTCAAGATGCTGTCACATGTACATTATTTAGTTTTGAATTTAACCTTCTGTAGTCTGTGATGAGGGGGCTGAGGCCTGAGGGGGCTGGGATCCTGGTCCCACCCATGCGCTCACACAGTCAATTTTTCAATCAATCCATATTGCATGAGAATCTTTTAAAAATGGCTCTCCTGCTGCATAATCAAAGTTACTGGCTCAGCTACTTTTTTCTCATTGCTGGGACAAAATACCTAACACTCAACATTAAGGAAGGAAAGGTTTATTACCTCATAGAAAATTTTAGTCTGTCTCAGCTGCTTTTTACTCGTCGCTGGGACAAATACCTGACACTCACCATGAAGGAAGGAAAGGTTTGTTTAGCTCACAGTTTGTGGAGGTCTGAGTTCATACTTTGCTGGCTCCAGAGCTCCTCCAAAGTGGTGTGGCTGTGAAGATCAAGCTCCTCCTAAGACTTCCCTAAGGAAGCGGGGCAGCCCGGAACCAGCCCAGCCCATCCAGCCAAGCTTCCTCAAGTTAACACGATGTATGAACTACTGCATAGTCCATATTCAGCTGGCTCACAGGCAGAAGGCAGAGGGCAGCCATTCAGGCAGCAGCAAACAGCAGAAAGCAAAGTGAGGAGAAGCAGCTGCGGCTTCTAGGGAGCCTCTATGCAGATTACCCATGTGGGTGGGAATAACACTCACACCCATAACACCAGCACTGGATCATGAACTAATCACAAACTCTAGACGCTGCCCCATGACTGCCTGAGGCTTTGAGGAGACACCTAGACACAAACCATAGCAGTTCTGCAGAGGGATGTTATTTACCTTTTAGTTCTACACCTGCCTACTTTCTAAACAGTAGAAGGTACTAGGCTTAGGGACCAATTCCAGGTGAATTACAATCCAGAGGAGGTACCAAGATGGCGGAGTGGTAAGCAGCAGAGAAAGAGCCTCTCTGAGTGTTGCCATCCAGATGCTGGGGTGTAGAAACATGAGGAAGACAAGAAGGAGGGAAAGGGGCCCCTGGACCCATGAAGGATCTGAGGCGCAGACTGAAGCCCATGGACAGAGTCAAAGGAGAAAGTTCAAGGATGAGGAGGAAGTAGCTGGTGGTGCCTTTTCCCTGAAATGGGACTCACTGTGCAAGAGGAGCAATTCAAAGCTAAGGACACACAGTAACTCAGTGATCACACACAGTGATCTCAGAAGTCTCCACAGAGAGACACAGTGGTGGTGGGGAGCAGCGGATGTGAAGGACTGCACTGGCTGGCTGTGAATGCTGAGGGCTTTGTCCTGCATGGGAGAGTGATTGGCCATGAACCATCTTGGAGAGTGGTCAGCTTAGCTCAGAACTCAGAATGAGGGTCAGCCAAATAGCTCAGTGGATTAAAGCACCTGCAAGTGGGTGCAGGGGCTGGAGGTTCAATCCCTGGGCCTGCTGTGCTGGCTCCGTCCCTGGGACATGCTGAGACAGCAATTGAAACTGGGCATGGTGATGCGCACCTATAATCCCAGTTCTTGGGAGGCTGTAAGCAAGTGGATCACTATGAGTCCAATCTAGTAGTGAGACCCTGAATGCCCTGTAGACCCTTCCCTAAAATACGCATGCACACACACACACACCCCAAAACAAAACAAACAAACAAACAAAAAACAGAACAGCTGTGAGCTCCACCTAAGGGCTCTCAGCTGGGCTCAGGCCCAAGGAAGGTGTGCTCCCAGCTGCAGACTGAATGAGTCTGGCCTTGGCCAGAAGGTGCAGGCTCGCTCGCTGAGATTGTTCACTAGCCCACAAAAAGATATGGCTGGCTTGCTGGGATAGATTGGCATGCATCAGGGCTCAGTCTCCAAATATTGTCTACTGTGATGGTAAAGACAAACCTGGAAGTGGGCTCTCCATCTCATTTATTTTTTTATTTATTGATATATTTTTTATTCATTTTAATGAGAAAAAAAGATAAAATAGCAAAGAAACAGTTTCAAAACAAGTTAGTAGATGGGCTGGTGAGATGGCTGAGCAGTCTAAAGTGTGTGTGCTGGGATGTTTAGGCCACCTCAGGGACCGCGGCTCGATCCCAGGCACCACATGCTGTGCAACCCCCAGGGAAGGCTGAGCTGGCCATAACACAAACAAATTAATGTGGTTTAAGAAAATAAAATAGACTTAAAAAAAAAAAACCCAACAAATTAGTAGGATGGTTACAATAATTAATACCGTGCATATTATTGTCTTCATAGTAGTTATTCAGAGGACAAGATGCAGATGTGATATCTTGTCTAAACAGTATTAGTACAAACTTTTATTCTTTTCTTTTTTTTTAATTTTATTTATTTATTTATTTGTTTGCTTGTTGTATTTGTTTGTTTCTTTATTTATTCATTTTGTGGCTGGCTCAGCCTGCCCTGGTGGTGGCGCTGGCGCAGCATGTGGTGCCGGGGATCGAACCGCAGTCCCTGCAGTTGCCTGAGCTTTCCTAAGCAGGCGCTTTAGACCACTGAACCACCTCGCCTGCCCCTACAAACTTTTATTCTCAGTGAACTAAGACAAAGCAGCTGTATATCCTAATTCTCCCTAGTTTAAAGTTTCTAACACTAGGAGAAAATATCATACCATGTCTTATAAGTAGATTGCAAGTCAAAGATACAATATGAATCATAAAACAAAAAGTATAAACAATATTCATCAAGTTAATTAAATATTAATTAATTAAAATTAAATTAAATATTTCAAAACAATGTTTCAAAATTCAAATCAAATCATGAGTTCAACTTAGATGCTAAAATGTTGTGTATCATATGTACAAATCTGTAATCAATTCAGGGTACTTGTGTAGTATTTGAATAGGTTAATATACACAAAGATATCAACTAAGAAAAAGTTTCCATGGTAGTAAAGAATTGTGGATGTGGACAGTGTCCATGACGCTTACTGGTGGCCAGGTGTCACTTGTAAGACTGAGATACTGCTATTTCCTTGATATCCACTCTGTAGAACCAGACAGAATCATGACCCATAGGGTGCAGGAGAAGTCCATTTGCAGAATTTGCAATGGACATATTCTGCTGCTGTATACAAAAGAATAGTTGAAAGACTGCTGTTGTATACCTCTTTTTCTCCTGTGTTTAATTGTTTGCCCTATTTGGTGGGTTCTTTCCATTCTCCTTCATGGAGTTATGGTCATTTTGATCCTTCTTTAGAATATCTTTTAGTAAACTGTGCAGGGTTGGCTTTGTCATTGTGAAATTCTTTGGTTGTTCTTTGTCCTGGAAGTAGTTCACTTCTCTGTTGAACTTGAAAGAGAGTTTTTCAGGGTATAGCAATCTGGGCTGGAATTTGTTTTCCTGCAAGACCTGAAGTACTTTGCTCCATGCTCTTCTTGACTTGATGGTTTGTAGAGAGAAATCTGCCATTATTCTAATGGGTTTTCCTTTAAATGTGATCTGTTTCTTTTCTCTAGTGGTTTTCATTCTTATTTTTTTTAAAGTTGAAGAATTTATTAGGGAAATATGAGAGGCACAGACAGACTAAGTGACAAAAAGAAAACTCTGAAAATGTCCGTTCAAGTCAAGGGGGGCCTGGCCTGGACTTCTCCAAAATAAAGTGGAAGGTCAGCCGCATTCTGTGGCAGCCACTGAGTGGATCTGAGCAGCTCGGCCAGGACACCAGCACCACCCTCCACCCTCACTGAGGCCAAGAGCAGACAAAGGCAGAGTGATGGGAGCTTAAGGAAGGTCTGAGGGTGGGACGAGGGCCTTCACAGAGGCCAGGCTCTGGGCTGTGAACGCCTGAGATACACTGAGTGACTGCATGCCTTACTGGAAGGTAATGCCTAAGCTGCTTCCAGGAGACCCCTGGACATATCCTGTGCCACATGACATCCAACTACACTCTCAGGTGCACATGGCAGAGTGCAAAGGCTGGGCCTTTGAAAAAAGAAAAATGAGAAAAAGCCCTGTTGCTCTTGAAGGAGAAGAGGAGGAGCTGGGGCTGCTGGGCCTTCTCCACGTGGCCTATGTTCTGTAAAGCGTGTCCCACCTTCTGTCACCTATGCTTCAGTGTGCTCTATCCTCCGCTCCAGTGTTGTCTGCTTCTCATTCAGGGTTGCAAGTCTTAAACAGTAGGACAGATTGACCGAGTTGAGAAAGTCTGCAATTTTCTTGACGCTGCTGGTGATGAGCTCAATGTATTCCCGGTTTGCCCAGTTCTGGTGAGTCTCCCACTGCACAGGATCCTCTTGTCCAGCCATGCAGCCACCGGAAAAGGAGTCTCTCTAGTGGCTTTTAGTGTACTGTTCCTGTGCTGAATTTCTGGGATCTTGATTATTAGATGCCTGGGTGTGGTTTTAATTGGGTTGATGTTATTGGAGTTCTATATGCTTCAGTTACCTGAATGTCAAATTGTTTCCCCATATTTGGGAAGTTTTTTGCTATTACTTCCTCCCATATTCTTTTCATGTCACTTGTACCAAGTCCTTCTTTCTTAGTGATGCCTATTAGTCTTACGTTGTTCATCTTTGTACCACCTTGTGGATGTTGAATTATCTTTTCTTGCATCCTAGTTGTTATTAGTAGATCTTTTCTTACTTCTTCACTAGCTGCAATGGTGTCTTTAAGGTCTGAAAGTCTATTTTCACTTTCACTGAAATGGTTTTGCCAACTTGTGATTGAGGTTTTAACTTTCTGTATAGCACTTTCAATGAAGCACTTTCAATGTGCTTCATACATTCTATTACTTTCCTATATTGCTCATTCAAGGCCTCCATCATTTTTCTATTGTCCTCTTTATTTTTTTTTATC
>PVKN010013426.1:0-20221 GCA_004027915.1 Capromys pilorides | reverse complement strand
TCTCCTAGAAACTATCCCTAGAAGGTAATTCCCCCATCCAATCAAGAAAATCTATGAGCAACAAGAAAAAGCAGCAATGCTGGCATCATTGTGTCTTGAAAGTCAGGAACAGAATAAAGCTCTCAGTGGAGCTCTTAGGCAGCTCCACAAGACAGCCAAGGAAGAAGGCCAAGGAGAAGGAGAAGGAGGAGGACAAGAATTAAAAAGGTGAAAATAAGACTCTATTTGCCAATAACATGACTCTTACATGGGAAACTTCAAATAATGTACAGATTTGTAATTATAATTAGTAAGAAAATTTAACTAAGTGTCCAGGCACAAAATTAATATGCAGAATGCTATGGTTTGTGCCTAATTATGTAAGTTAAGCCTCAGGTAGTCATCGGGTGGATTTCTAGAGTTTGTGATTAATTTGTGATCCACTGGCATTATGGGTGTGAGTACTGTACCAGCCTGGGGCAGACAGCCTGAATGCAGCATAAGAGAGACAAACTTGCTCTCTGTTGCCATTGTTGCTGCTACTCTTGCCTTTTGCTCTTGCTCTTTGCTGCTGCCATGAATGGATGTTCTCTGTCCTGTGCCACCCTGCCTTGGAGATAGCTGAGTATGGATTGAAACCTCCACTATCTGTGAGCTACATAAACCTTTCCTTTCCTAAGTTTGAGTGTCAGGTATTTGTCCCAACAATGAGAACAATAAGCTCAATACAGATAGTAGTTTTAATTTTATCCAACAGTAAACAGAAGTCATTTTAAATTTTCTAATTATAAAGAAAATGTCTAAGAATGACTATAACAGGTTGCATATAAGTCCTTCATGTAGAAAATGATACAACTTTTAAAATTTATTAGAGAAGATTGAAATAAATAGAAGATGTGTTTGGGGGTAAGGAAGTTCAGTTTTCTGATTACATCTACTTTCTCTATTTTAGTTTGTAGAATTAAAAAAATTTCAATTGGATGCATTCCTTTGTTCTCTATTGGATGCGACAAGCTTACCTCAACATCTATTTGAAAGAGCAAAGGGACAAGAATGTCTGAAACTCTCTACAAGAAGAGCCAGACTAGTGGAGGTGGGGTAGGGCAGGACACAGGCTCCCTCTGAGACCAGCATTTATTTCAAAGCTACAGTAACAGAGGTTGTGTCACACTAGAAGAAGGTAGGTGACATGGCCTCTGAAACATGGTAGGAGCCTAGCAATAGCCCCACACAGGACGAAGCGTAAAGGCTGAGAGGGGTGGCATTGGGGACTCCAGAACTGTGAAGACAACTTTCTATTATCTATAAGCTAAAAAAAAAAAAACAAAAAAAAAAAACCTATATGGGATAGCAATGTATGAAACACAAACATTTTAGACTCTGAGAAGAAAAAACAGGACAACTTTGTGACTTTGAGTCAAATAATTGTTTTTAAGTAAGACATAATTTACAAACTAAAGAAAAAGATAAGTGTATTTGAATATATCAATACATTTGAATTCATCAACAGTGTTTGTGAAGGTATATATCATGAAGAGAAATGGAAGAAAAGCCACAAACTGAAAATATACTTGTGACACTTACATCTTCTTTTTTTTTTAGGGGCCAGCCAAATAGTTCAGCAGATTAAAGAACCTGCAAGCAGGCGCAGGGACCGGGAGTTTGTTCATCCCCTGGCCTGCTGTGTTGGCCCCACTCCCAGGGTGAGCTGAGATGGCAATTGAGACTGGGAATGATGGCATGTGCCTGTAATCCCAGCACTTGGGAGGCCGTAAATAGGAGAATCACTATGAGTCCAATCTATGTAGTGAGACCCTGTAGACCCTGTACTAAATACATTAAAGTATATGTGTATATATATAATATAAATAAATATTATATATATATATATATATATATATATATATATATATATATATATTAGGTTGGGGGTTTAGCTCAGTGTGAAGGCCCTATATTCAGTCCCCTGTACCTAAGAACCACATGATGAGGGGCTATAACATACTCATCAGATCAGCCAATATTTTAAAAAATATATAATAATGCTTATAGTTGTAAATGATGTGAAACAGTAACTTTTATACGCCAAGGACAGAAATGATTATTAGAAAAAGATTTTAGAAAATAATTCAGCATTAGTAAACAAAGTTGAAAAGGTACGGGCTGGGGATATAGGTCAGTAGCACAGCCCCTGCCTGGCAAATGCAAGGTGCTACGTTCAGTTCCTGGTACAAAAAAAAGAAAGAAATGCTCACCTTAAGAGCAGCACCGGGCATGCTCCTGGGGGCAGAAGGAAAATTATTTCATCAGCAAGAGCTTGGCACGTGGCAAATTCAAGGTGCGCTCTTGGAAATTTTTTGTATTTTAAAAAGTTTACAGGCTGGGGAGATAGCTCAGTGGTCCATACACCTACTTGGCAAGCCCAAGGACCTGAGTTTGATCCCTGGTACCACATACCATGCTGGCCCCAGAACTCTGAGGCACACTGAGCTGGCCACCGACGCAGGGTGTGGTGGCATGCGACTGTAATCCCAGCACTGGGGAAGCTGAGACAGGAGGATCACTATGAGTCTAAGCTGCATAGTGAGACTCTCTACCAAATGAATGAATGAATGAATAAATAAATAAATGATGAAAAGAAATATTTTTAAAAAATTTACAAACCATAGTTGGTTGTGGAACCTGAGTGTATGGAGGGCAAACTATACCCTGAAGAAACTTGATCATCTCTACCAGTTGCCCTGCAGGTGAGGGTCACAGAAGTGTCATGTGTAACTGCAGTGAACTGGAACTGATTCAAATGTTCATCAACTGTAGAATGTTTAAACAGGGCAGTGCAGATGTAAAATGGACCAGTGATGGTCATGCGCATCACTGTAATGCATCTGAAAGCACCAGCGGAGCTCCTGTGATGTGGATTGAAGGTACACTGTGGCTGACTTTCCTGCAGGTCCACAAAATACTTAAAAGTGGTTATCAGATGGCTCAGCCGTTCTATTCTAGTTTTTCTCTAAGAGAATTGAAACATCTATGTAAGAAATTGTACATGAATGTTTAAATTAGTAGTATTCACAGTAGCTCAAAAGTAGAAATGTCTTAAATAGCTGTTAGTTGAAGAACAGATAAACAGAAACATAGCATGTCCACACAATGCAACATTGTTCAGTTGTAAAACTGATGTAGTATGAACCCTTATGGATGAACCTTGAAAACAGGGAGGAAAGAAGCCAGACACAAAAAAGCTACATGCTGTATGATTGTACATAATGCATGGAGGAGGAGAATCCGTAGACACATCTACTTCTATAGAAGTAGATTAGTGGCTCGCAGGGACCTCCCTGGCTGAGCCTGGATTAGCGAGTGACTGAATGCAGGGT
The DNA here is from genome assembly GCA_004027915.1 of Capromys pilorides. Lineage (NCBI taxonomy): Eukaryota > Metazoa > Chordata > Mammalia > Rodentia > Capromyidae > Capromys > Capromys pilorides. The sequence goes on along the minus strand of PVKN010013426.1, from coordinate 16,865 downwards.
GTGTCAGTGCATCTGTTATGATAATGAAATGTTCTGGAATTAAATACTAGTGAAGGTGATACAACTTTGTGACTGTACTAAAAGCCACTGGGCGGCATACTCCTTGAGAGTGAATTCCGTGTTATGGGAATTATATCTTAATAAAACTGTTATTTAAAAAACAAGCAGAATGTTTGTGAAAAATGTCACAGATATATGAAATGTGACTTCATTTATATACAGATCGAATATAGGAAAAGTCTAAATGATGCACTGGTCAGGGAGAGCTGCATATATGAATGAGTATAAAGAAAAGGGAGGGAAGAATTAATGCAAAATTTGGCACAGTGGTTATCTCAGCCGGACTGAGAGACAGAAACAGGAAAGGAGGGCCCGGGGATGTAGCTCAGTGGGGATGTAGCTCAGCACCAGAGCGCCTGCCTGGCAAGCGCAAGCCAAAAGGAAGGAGAGAAAGAAAGAGGAGCCTTAGAAATGCAGAGAGATGTTAAGGGAACTGATGACACTGTGTTTTTATTTTCAGCTTGGTAGTGGCACATGGACGTTTTCAGTATTAGCAGTATGTATTACTCTTTAAAGTGAGTTTAAAGTCTACATGCATGCAGAGAGTCTATCTAGACACATGCATTCACTTCTGTATGTAATACAGTTCCTAATTTCTTTTCTTTTTAATCACTTATTCATGTATTTGGTTGTTACAGGGTCTTGCTACATAGCTTGGACTTGTGGTGATTCTCCTGTCTTCAGCTTTCTCAGCACTAGGATTACAGGCATGTTCCACTTCGCCTGGACTCTCGCTGGCCCAGAACACCCTGAGAGCAGGGCTGGGGCTGCATGTGGTGCTAGGGATGGAAACGTGGTCCCTACACTTGCCTAAGCAGGTGCTTTAGTCCACTGAGCTATCTTGCCAGCCCCCAGTTCCTAATTTCTAAAGATAAATTTCTTTTTATTTTGGACTCCTATTCTCTGCTTCATTGCTTGTTGTTCCCTCCCATTAGTTTCATTTCTTCTGAGTAGTCATTGATGACTCCTAGATACCCACAGCCTTTCTCTTCATCTCTTCTGAGCTTGGAGTTGATATACCTTAATCCTTTATTAAAATTTAGAGAGATCTTTAAAGAAGAAGAGGAAAAAGAGTGTTGCAAGTCTTTTAATTACAAGTCATAGAATCTTTAAAATAAAATAGTAAGGAACTGTTTCTTGAACAACATAAGGGTGGAGTTTGTTAATCTTCACAACAGCTCACAGAAGCAAGGGATCTTATCTTTTTCTGTTTCCCGGATGAGGTGAATAATAACCTGAGATCTCAGAGTTAAGCAAGGGGTAGAAGCGTAGGTCTGTTTGAACTGAGGGGCTATGTCTCCAAGCATCTGGGATGTGAGCACAGATAGGCCATCCCACCTGAAGGCTCTCTAAGCAATAGTTTTAGGTCAGAGAACATAAAACCTGTACCAAAATGAAGTGTAAAGACCCACTCAGAATGAAAAGTCAAAAAGCAGCCCTGACATACTGAAACAGGAGGGAGAAACACAAAGACCGACTGCAAAGTTAACAGAAAGCATTGCTTCCTCTAAAGCTCAACAACTGTGAAGTGACCCGTAGCTCCTGTGAGCACCTTGCATTCAAACTATGGTGTGTGCAGACCCACTCTGCTCGACAGTCCCGTTCCTGAGGGTAGCTGGCTGCCCACCTGGCCTTGCTCACGACAGCATCCAATCATAGTTAATTTCCACCCATTCTAATCCTACGTGAGAAATGGCTACCAGCTCAACCGTGTGCCCCATTTCCCTGAAAGTCTTCCGTAAACACTGCAGTAGAAACCCAGCCCCTACATGAGATGGTCCCTCTCCTTGCTCTGTTGAGTGCTCCACCGTCCCTCAGGTGTCTTCCCCTGCTGCAGTGAGCCAATGAGTCCGGCCTGGTCAGATCATAGATTTGAGCTTAGTGGTCTTGGTTAATTGGGCTTTAATGTAAGTCTGTGTCTTCTTGAAGATTTGTTTTTCTGGCTTAAATACATAATCTTTCTTATAGATATGAAACACCTCAATGAACCCTGGGAGAGAGGAGACCCTGAAGAAGGAGGAGAGTTTGGGGCATATACAACACATTTAGTTACTTGTATTTTTTCCTTTTATTGGCACTAGTACATTCCTTTTGCCTGGTCTCTATATGTTGGGTCTGCCCAGGAATCCTCCTAACTTCAGGCTTTGGTTTCAATCCTGCTTGGGGAGTTGCACTGCCATTTCTGAGCCGATAATTATCTCCATTAGCTCCACCCATTTCCCTTGGAAATGTCTTATATCTTAATCACAGGGAGCTTTGGGACCAGTGTGTCTCAACTAAGAGGGAGTTGATATAGCCCTTGGAGCAGGGAAACATCTCTAACCCAATGTACAGACCTGTAAAAGGAGCTGAGCTTCTGACCACTCCCCATCTCCATGACGCAAGAGTTGGGGGCAGGAAGGTAAACTGGGCTGGGGACATCACCCTGTTTGCTGTGGTACTGTCTTCCCACTCCAGGCCAAGGATGTCCAGTGCTTGGGTAACGAAGCACGAGTCACACCAGACACAAACGACTCTTATAGTCACAGATACTGTTACTAATACTCCTCTCAGATGGTCTTTCTCTTCTGTGAGGCACACAGCAGGAGAGATCATTTCTCCATTTCACAGCTGGGGAAAGCCTGGAGGGGTTTTATGGCTTGTCCACAGTGATGACAGAAACTAAAGACCCTTGACCCCAGCGAAGGGCCACTCTAGTGTCTCACATCAGAAGAGAAGGGAGTGTTGGGGGACCTGTCTGATGCTGGGATATTCAAACTGACTCCATGGGTGGAGCTCGAGGAAAGGGACCCTGGCTCCCTTTTCATAGTGTGACCCAGAACCTACCTCCTAGCACATCCTCCAGAAGCCATCAGCCCCAGCAGGAGGAGGAAGTGATGCCCCAGGGCTCTGGTTGTGTAAGTACAGGCTGGGCTGTGGTCAGGGTGTCTAGGTGGAGAGGGGGAGGAGGGCCGTGTCTCTGCCCTGGCCCTCCTGAGTGAATGTGGCTCCAGGAATGCAGCGAAGCCGCTCTGAGCTGGGCAGGGTGGATCTCTGCTTTGAAGCCAGTACGGGACAAGCTCAAACCAGTCTGCAGCTCAGTGCACTTCAGAGCCTGGAGGAGGTGGCGTTTCCCCGCCCCATGCCTGCTGTCCCTTCAGAAGGAAGAGAAGGGATATGGCAGTGGGTCAGACAGCTGTCACCCGGAGGACAGGCACTCAGTGGAGGTTGCCTGTTGATATTTATTTAATCTCTGTCCCATCCTTTGCTGGACTGAAGCCCCCTCAGCGTATAGTTGCTCTGCTCACTACAGTAGCTTTGGTGCTGTGTGTGAGCCAATTAGATCCAATGTAATTAGTGTTTACTTAGGACCTAATACTCAGACCCAGCCAAGACCAGTCAGGCACCTCTCTGGCCCACCATGGCATATTTTTATTTAAACTCTTCACTGATTCATTTAGTTTACATAAACTTCACACTGGAGTTTGGCATTCTAGGACTAAAGTTATTACACTGGAATACAAGGGCTAGGTGACTTCATATGTGTTGGAAAACACTGGACTGGCACATAGGAGGTACTCCTTGGTGGGCAGGTGAGAGGGGAGACAGAGGACCAGTACTGGACAGACGCACTCTCAGAACAATATCCTGCACTTGTGTTTGTCATCCACCGCTCTTTCCTGTTTATCAGTTCCAATTAATTATCACTGTCCTTTATTTATTAAGGTCTCACCCTGTTTAAATTACTGTATTGGGAAATTCCTAGTCCTGTCCTCTAAATCCTTGCTTTTATTATTCTCCTTTGCTGAATAATTGTAAAGGAAGTCAGATAAATCCATTATGCTGTTTGGCAAAAAGTAAATTACCTCCAGACAGATACTGAGATGGATCAAAACGCTTCTTTCTCACTTTCCTTAGCCGGCTTCCCTTCCCCACGGACTCACCATCTGCAGCACATTTATGTTCTAAATTGTGGGTGTAGCTTAGCAAATTCAGTTTTTAGAAAATGAAAAAAAAAAGTGCTTACTAGTTTTCTCTGCAGCTAAACTTTAAAATGTGTGGCACTTCACAGGCTGCGGAGGAGGAAGCGCACATTCTGCGCTCATCAGCTTCCTCTTCACAGAAAATGTAGCAGCGGGGCTAGGCATTTGCATTTATTTGTGTCAAAGCCTCTAAAGAAAAATGAAACACTCCCGCGTGTGTTCCATTCTTAAGAACCAAAATGACCACAAAATATGTGGAGGCGTGGCCTCCGCCCAGTCGCCCTAGTCCGCGGTCCTCACAGTTCCCTCCCCGGATGTGTGTCCTTCCACATGTCCACGCCTCTGGCTGGCTGCCCTTTGCCTGTGCACAGCGGGTCAGTCCTGAACACACTGGAGACGCTGGCAGTCTCTCTGGAGAAAGAAAAGGCCCAGATAGCCAGGCCCTTGGCTCAGAGACGCAGAGAAGAAGGCAGGGAGACTGAACTCTGAAGGCTGTCAGAGAGCTGCCGAGAGCAGCATCCGCAGAAGGGCCAGCAGGAGGGAAATGAACGCCACCCTTTCCCTGTCCTCATCCCCAGAAAAGAAATTTTTACTAAGAATCAAATTTATGGGCCTTCGAGATAGCTCGGCAGTCTAAAAGCCTGCTTAGGAAAGCTCAAGGACCTGGGTTCCATTCCCATGCCGTGTCAGATCCATCTCAGGCGTGCTGAGCTGAACCAAAACCCGGCATAGTGGTGCGCACTTGTAATCCCAGAACTGAGGAGGCTGAAACAGGAGGGTCACTAAGAGTCCGAGCTGCATAGTGAGACCCTGTACCAAATACATAAAACGAACAAACGAATGAGTAAATAAATAAACTTACCCTAAGGGAACATTCTAAAGGCCCTTGATTCTTTCTCATCATTTTAGCTCAACTGTATATGGCTAATTTGTTGGGGATATCCTCTGCACCCTGAGGGTGGGGACTAGAAAGAGATGGGGGGAAAAAGTGGGTTCTCCCCAAGGCAGCCAGGTGTTTGAACAAGTGGCTGGTGGATAAAGCCACTCCTCATTCCGCTGTGGTAGGAATTTACCCAGTATGCAGAAGGGCGTATAATCCAGTGCGCACTTACCATTACAGGCCAGGTGCTACGCCAGAAGCCAGGGGCTGAGAGTAGAACACTGTGAGTCCTGTTGCCAGTTGCCTGCAGTTATAGAGCAAAACCTAGGATTCCTGCCAGCCAAGTTGAGGCAGGAGATTAGGTGTGACAAGCTGGCTGGAGAAGTGAGCATGGCCTGGCCAGTCCATCACAGAATTCCAGGACACATGAGAGGAGCATTGCTCAAAGTCCTACTCTTGGAACAATCACGGAGTCTACCTTCAGTTCTTCTCCAGAGAACTTGAGCACATTTTTGATAGGATGGCCTAGATCTGTCATTAGCCAGAGGAGAGGCAGATACAAAAGATGGCTGTCATTGAACTCTTGGCCACCGTGTTGTCTGTTTCAGTCATCGATTCTCTCTTGCAGAGCACACTTCTTTTCCTACTTTTTTCTTGTCTTTTTTGAGATAGGGTCTTGCTATGAAGTTCAGGCTGGCCTTGAGATCTTTTTGTAGCCCAGGGTGATCTCAAACTCACAATGATCCTCCTGCCTTAGCCTCCTGAGTGCTGGGATTACAGGTGTGTGTCTGGATCTGGCCTTTTCCTACTTTTAACAGGCTCTGTAGATCATGTGTCTTTTCTTACCTGAAATATATATAAAACCTCACTACCTTTAGTGCTTGTATTGACGCATTTTTTATTCAGAACAAAAACAAAACAAAACCTAGAAATCACCTTTATGAGAAGGTTCCAGCACCCTAAACCCTGTTGACATATTTTGGTGAAGCCAACCAGGATTAAGTAAATCTCTTTGGGCACGGTTTTGTTTCTTTTTCTAAAATGTACAACTCAGAAGGTATTTTCCTTCCCTTTTTCTTTTCCCTAGGAAAGCTCCAATTCCCTTCTCATCTCTTCTTTCCTAGGGTAGCATTTCATCCTTTGGAATCTTTTTGGTTTGGAATCTTTTTTGGTTGCTGAGGGAGGCAGGGAACAAGAGGTTGGAAGAAGGAGAAGGAGAAGGAGAAGACTGGGATTTAGGAAGCTTTCTCATGTGCCAGACACAGTTTCCTACTGTGGAGGGCTGGGGAGGTGAAGCACATGGCCCTGTGTTTTTCCCAAGCAGTAAGAGCTCCACAGGTCTCCCTGAAGTTTATCCTTTTCTTTTTTCTCTTTTCCGTTTTCCAGTCACTCATTGTGGGGACAAGTTGATAAGGAACTGCCAGAGAGCCAGTTACTAACCCAGTTGCAGCACAGATTGTGCAGGTTCCTTGTGGACGATCTAGAGTTTATTGTATCTTTTTGTTTTCGTGTTTCTGTTCTTTTCAGTTCTTTGCTCCACTGTCGTCCTCTTCTGGGAAAAGTAGCTATTAGTAACCGGGTTCCTGCTTGAGTAGCTGCCTACTTCAGGTTACCCCTTTTTATGCTCAAATTGCCATCTGTTCTCTTCCCTCAGAAGGCCTTTCATCTGTGGATATCCTTGGTCACCTTCTCAGAGTCTTACCTGATTGACGTCTATCTTTCTGCCATATTTGGTGGCCATTCTGGTTCATCGTGTGAGATAGTCACATGGGTCTGCCATACATGGTGGCCATCTTCATTCATCCTTTGGTTCATCCTGAGGGTCAGCCACATGGATTCCACCTTATTTTGTAGATCACTTTAGTAGTTGATCATGTGGGTTGGTTACGTGGTTCTGCTATGTTTGCCATGCTTGCTTTTTAAAATCGGCCTCATGATCACCAGTAAATCTCACTCTTATAGCTAAGCCTCTGATTTTAGCAAACATACAGTCTTTCCCCTCTCTCCTCTTCTAAATTCAGTTAGAGCTCTTCCTTGTTTATGTTCTCTAAGAGAAATTTAGGTAGTTGAGAAACGACAGCCTAAGCAGAATGAAGAAACAGCCTGCAAAGGCAGTCCACTCAAGTGGCTCTACGCATTCAGAAGTACAGCCATCTTGAACTTAGAACTTTTTAAGGTTTCTAAACAATTTTTTTCAAAGAAGTTTCTATCTGTGTTGCCTTAAGCAAAGTACCAAAGTTTTTATTAATGGGGTAAATTCAAGGGATATTATTTCTCTCTTGGCTAAGGGAGCTCCTGGATGGGAAAGTGCACTGATTTAAGGGAGCCCCATCTCAGATTTTACCCTGATCTCTTATCTCTGATAAGTTCGGGCTCAAGTGGCTAAGGAAGCCCCCCAAGGAATTGCATCCTTGTCTCATAGAAGATTCTAATGGAGGCCCTGGGAGGCTTCATTTTTCTAGGAAATCAGTGGACTGTGGTCTAAGAGATTCCCTGGTCTTGTGTGAGTTTTCAAGGGAGTCCCTAGAGGGCATCTCCCTTCTCCCTGGGAGTTAGTGGGTCACAGCAAGAAGAGTCCTATGCTAAGAGAACCCTCCAAGGGCTCCTCTCCTCCGGTAAAGCACGAGTGCCTCTCTAGAGCTCTGAGCAGTGACATCTGCTTAGTAAGAGCTTGACTCTCACAGGGAATGCTTTGTGAACTCAGGGGTCTCCTCCTTCTGCACTGAATACCATCTGAAGGACACCAAACCCAGGCTCTCCCTGCCAAGGCTCCAAGATGAGCCATGGGAAACACCATGAGCAGTACCCCATAGATTCCACTGACCTCACCACTAGGCCATATACTCTTGATCAGGGCAAGAGTTTGCCTCTACTAGTTTTAAAAAGGAATGATTTTTCTACTATTACAATATGGTCTGGGTCTACTATGAACTGGGGATGGCACGAGATAGGTACATAATGGCAGTTTAATTTATGATATTATTTTTCTTTTAAATTGTATTTTGCAGAAAGCATGAGGAAATTAAATCCCATTGCGTTCTGAACTTATGGTTCTTTATTGCAGGAAAAGCCCAACAGCTATGGTATTTAAACTGGTCACTGAGGATAAAAAGGATATCTTTGAGGATACTGTCTCTGGATCGCCACCTGTCTCTCAGGAGGCTGTGGCTTTCTCTCCACCTGTTTAATGAAACAACCACACTGCAAGGTCCCTTGACCTCCTCCTTATAATTCTCCAGTCAGTAAATCAGTCACCCTTTATTCAAGTGAGTCCCAAACTCCACCAGAGCTTTGCACCTTAGAGGAACTCAGCACTCCTCAGCTCTGGCCTCATGCTCTGCAAGCAGCTGTGAGTTCTCTAGGGTGTACTCAGAAAGGTGCCTCTGAGTCTAACTCAGAGCTCTACTGGCCCCTACGCAAGGTCTTAAGAGCAGAAGAGACTATCAGAACCCAGATTCCTTTTCTAGTTGCAGATATCCAACAATGCAAAGAATGTTTAGGCTGACTTTTAGAGGCTCCTCCTACGTTTGCAGATGGGTTTTTAACTTTGACACCTGCTTTTGACCTATGGTGAATGTCCAGTTCATTGGGTCCACTTGATGTATCCAAGAGGAAAAACAAAGTTATAAAAGATGCTAAAAGCTATGCAGAGGAACAGTATACTTTAAAAGGGAAGGAAACCACCTCAGAGAGGTTTTATTTCTCTAACAGAACTAAACCGAGACTATGATACTAGTGATGGGCTGAAAACGTCTCACACTGCAGCTGTTCTTATCATAGGAAGGAAAAGGTACATTAATAATCTGTTAGTTGTGCTAAGGTGAGAGAGGTCATACAGGGCAGGGGCAAGTCCAACTGCCTTCCATAGCTAATTAACAGAAGCTTTTCATAGAATATACAAAACTATATGCAACCTCCAGGGAGGCACGGGTGCTGGTGAGACATCATTTCATTTGTTAATCAGCTCCAGCTATTTGGCACAAGTTACAAAAACTTCAGCTGGATCCCAGGGTTCCTATGACCCAGTGGCTAGACATGGCCTTTTCTGTGTTCAACAATCAGAATATAGGCCAGGACAAAAGGAGGAGGGCCAGAATTATAAATGTCACAACTGGCAAAGCTTTGAACACACCGGAGATTTTGAAGGGAAAAATCCAACACAATCCAGGGAAAATTTCCATTTTAAATGCAAGGAGAAGACTGAACACTGGGCACATCACCGTACCAAGCCATCGCCCAGACCCTGCTCCTATTGCAAGGTGACCACCATGGCTTGAGGTTTTTGCAAGGGGAACAATATAACATAGGACACATTTTATAATATTAGTTTGTAAGGAATCACCCAAGAATCATATACAAGTGTAGGAAATCTATCCACATACTAAATACTAAAGAATCCAGCTGAGGGCCTAAATCCTACTTCATGGGTCTGTGCTGAAAAGGTCCAGAAGTCAGTGGTGTCAGCTAGAAAGTCTGTGCTAGCAGGATGAAGGATCTGTGCTGCCACGCTGAAGGCTTTGAACTGGAGCTAGGAAGCAATGCTCAAGGTAAGCACCAGAGCTCCCCGCAAGGTGCCACAGCCATCCTCAGCAACAGTGAGGTTCCGAGCTCCTCCAGTGATAAGGAAAGCCAGCACAACAAGGTTGTCCAACAGAACAGGCCAAGAGAACTAGCTGCTTTCAAGAGCTCCAACAGCTTCTCTAAACAGCATCCCTAACAGTGTTTTTGGTAGCTTCCCCTGTTTTGCTTTTATGCTACCGACAACAACCTTCAGGTGGGCCTCCTGCACCCAGCACCGTGCTAGTTTAATTCAGCTGGGTCTAACAAGTTCACCACCAGTTAGAAACTCACTACAGTGGCCAATGTGCTTGACTCTTGGCACTGGAGGACCGACAGTCCGCACACTCAGAGAGGGGATAGACCAGCCAAACCCTCATCTCCTATGTTCATGAAGACTGAAAGGGCCCAGTGCCACCTGTGACACTCCCACCCATGGACAGCATCATCTCCTTGGAAGAGCCATGGGTGACCCTGCATGGCATGGGTGAGCTACTTCATTTACAGGGTATTTCATTCTGTTTTAAATCCCTTCTCTGGAAGACCCTCCACCAGTCTACAGCCACAATGAGGCATGAGGGTAAGAGGTTCTCTGGTCAGAGAATCTTTACTTCTGCTTTTTTTTTTTGTTATTGTTGTTATGAGCAGAATAGATTTTATTGGGGGAAAGAAAGCTTCTGTCTGAGAGATAGGAGGAGGGTGGCCTGAGTGGATTGTCCCCTTTACTCCTGCTTTGATATGTCATTTTAAAGGTTAGATGTTCAACCATGAGGTTTTAATTGTCCCCTAGCATCTACTGCCTTACTAGGAAGGCATTTATTAGAAAAACTGAGGGCAAGTCTCAAGTTCTGGCAAAGGCTAAAGCAGATTTTACCTGTTGAAACTACACCAGATCATGCTTCTAGACACACCTGAAGCTATCATAAAAATTTGCACTACTCTTAATCCTGCCTTTTTGATGTCTGTGGGATCAGAGGCTAGCCACTCTCATGAACAGGGTCTTCCCAGACCTACACAAGCAGGCAGGACGTCAGTAACCTGCCCCTCCAAGACCTGAGGTGGCCTGGTTTACTGACAGAAGTGGCTTTATCAAAAAAGGACATCAAAAGGAACATCATGTAGTTGTTGGTTCATGACAAGTCATTGAGGCCACCCCTCCCCCCCAAGGGAGATCTCTTCTCAAAAATCAGGGCTTATAGCTCTCATGTGGACATCCATATTAGGATTAGGCAAAAAGCTAAATGTCTACATAATCTCCAAATATACCTTTCTGATGCTACTTGCCCATGCAGCTATCTGCAGTATAAGGGATTTGCTAACTAATAGTCATCTATAAAGCACAAGCAAGGAATTTGATAACTCCCAGAGGTATCTATCCAAACAAGTTGCTATCATTTGTTGCAAGGGACACCAAAGAGATGAGTCTCTTTGAGAACTCAGAACAATTCTCTGGAAAATCTAAGGCTAATAAAGGGAAAAAGGATAGCCTCGGAAGCTATAATGCTTGCCTTATTTCCAGTTCCTAAGGGACCACTAAAGCCAGTCTTAATGTCAGAGTAATAGAAATGAGCCTTAAGACAAGAAGGAATTAAAAGGAGACTTTCAGGATACTTAGAAAATAAACTGCTCCCTCCTCAAGGGACACAGTGGAAGGCTATAAAACCTTTCATGACTCTTTCCATATAGGTAGAGTTGCCACAGTGGAAATGCTCAAATTTTCACAACACAATAATTAGTGGCAACCACACAACAGGTCTACAAAGCTTTCCCACTCTATGCTTACAATAACCTGAGCAAGCTCAGCCACTTCCTTTATCAGGGACCCTGCAGGGAGTCCCCAGTGTCCTGCCAGGTGTTACAGTGCAAGGCAAGAAGAAAGAGCAAGAGGCAAAACGGCATGCAGTGGGGAACTGGGTTGACCAGCTGTTCACAGGGAACAAAGGGCCATGAGATAGCCAAGACCTTGGCATTGATTGAGGAAAAAATGATGAGGGGATTACTGGATGTCTCAAAGCATGGGCAGTAGTAGTCTTATGCTACTGAGGGTCTTTATATTGATGAACATGGAGGGAGAGATGCGCAGATCGTGTGGGAAGCTTGGGGGCATCAGAGTGGCACCCACTAAGCCTTCTTAGGTCCCTCGTGGTCTCCTCCACCCCTCAGACACTCAGTGTCCTGCACCTTCCCTTCTTCAGCCAGGGACAGAATGAGAACAATCTTTCCTCCTTGTTAGCTTCCACTTCCTCCTCCTGTCCACAAGGCCCAGTTTCTTTCTGTCGGCCCCAAGGGACAGCCTGGCTGAGGCGCTGGGCTGTGCGTGGTGGAGCCAGAGCAAGGGCAACACTGGTGCTGACACCCAAGGAGTGCAGAAGGGGCACATCTTTGTGTCATGCAGCTTTATTTTTAGGGCTGTGATCCACATGGAAGGACTGAGAATTTCCCAGTGAGGCCTGTGCCCATTCTTATTCTCATCCCTGATCCTTTCCATTCCTCAAACAACAGCCACTGATCCACTCTTCCTGAGCAAAGCTTCTGCATGGCATCTCCCTTCTGTCAAATTAGAAGAGAGTAAAGGCTTGTGCTGATGGCACTAGAATGGATTTTCTCCCACGGTGGACTCTGCTCACCTTGGGTATGGCAGTGCTGTAGGGCCCTCCTCCCTATGATAAGATGGCTCACCCTAAGACCTGGTGTGTAATGCAGCAAACAAATTGTGTGGAGCTGAGCATGAGCAGAGAGAAAGGGAAGGCCATCCTGAGTTTTGGAGGGAGACTGCATAGCCCTGAGGGAGGATGGTCCTTTTTGTGTTTTGTTTTTGTTTTTCTGATGGGATTTGAATTCAGGAGTGCTCTACCACAGGGTCATAGCCCCCTTTTTATTTTGACACTGGTGTCACTAAATTGTCTAGGTGGACCTTAAATTTGTGATCCTTTTGCTTCAGCCTCCTAAGTAGCTAAGGTTACAGGGGTGTGTGTGTGTGTGTGTGTGTGTGTGTGTGTGTGTGACCAAGCCAAATGACTTGTTAACTATCTCCAGGGTTGTGAGGAATGCTGGGCAAGCCCAAGCTTAGTGTGGGGCCCCTGGAGGCCAAGTGCTCACCTCACCTCCGTCCCACCTCTTTTAGAGCCAAGGACAAAATTGCTGGGTGTGGAGAGGGGTGTATCAGTGAGCTTTTGCAGAAGTCTGATAAAAGGTCAGGCTCCACTTGGCTCCCCCAGTCTCCAGCCACCATGTGATAGGACAGGGTCCCTGACCGGATGGGTGTCCTCACCATGGTGCCCTGCCCTCCTTCTCCTGAAAGGAATCGAGGCTTATCTGCAGAGAGGAAGAGCTCCATGAGGCCAGGGTCCTTGTGAAGGGCCTCCTGTGCCCTGAGCAAAGCCACAGCCCACTGTCCCCTCACTGCCAGGATCCTTGCTGAGGTGACACACTTGGTGGCCTCTGAATACAGTAGCACAGGGTGAAGGTGAGAGCTTCTTGTCTCAGGATGAGGGATTTTATACCTTCTCATCCCCCACATCAGAATCTTTCTGACGCAGAATCAGTGACTCCCGCATGACCTGGGAGTTCCCTCCTTCCACTCACAGCCTGAGCCCAACACACCCTGCTCTTTAAATGTTTGCTGAACACTTGATTGTGGCCACACCTCTCCCAAGGATAGGAGGAGATACTAGGTCAGCAAAGGAAAGAGCAGGGGAAGAGAAGGTGGAGAAAGAGGCAACTCCTCATTCTGGAAATTTCTGTCTCCCTCCCTTTCCTGTGTCGCAGACAACCCCCTCTGATATATTCATTGAATACATATTTAATGAACACTTGCGATATGTCAAAAATTTTGCAAGATGGAAAAAGTCCTTGCTCTCCCACACTTCAACTTTTGATTAGGAAAAGAGAAAGCAGATAAAATAAGCACAGCAAGCCAAGACCGATTAGATAGTGGTGAGTGCTCCGCAGACAAGCAAAGTGAAACGAAGGTAAAGCCTCAGTTCCTCGGCCACACTGACACTCAAGCGCTTGACAGCTGCCCATGGCAGTGGATGCCGTCCTGGACGGAACAGGTGCACACGTTGTCATCGTCAGAGAAAGTCCAGTGGACTACCTTAGTCTCAAGATTGTGGGGTTAGAAAGGCTTTTCATTTTTTTTCTGTTCCGTTTGTTTTAATTTTTTGACACGAGCGATACTAGACACAGCAAGGGCTATGGAGAAACTGGAGGTGCAGCTTTCTCCACTGACTGCCTCCTGAGGTGTCAGTGTCTCCAGAGACTCAGCAGGAGGGACCCAGGCTCTTCTGCCCACCCTCCTTTGACAACCTCGTCCTTGCTCAGGGTCAACTGTTACCTACATGTAGTGACCTCAGTTTCTGTGTCTCTTCCTCTGGAGCTGTAATCTCACAGCCTGTCTGGCCTAGGAATCTCCCAGCAACCTGAAACTCGCAGTTATGTGCCAAACTGAATTCTGCCTGCCTGTCCAGGCCAGCAATGTGGATGTCATTTTCACCTCTTTGTCCTTCACCTTATATTCTATCAACCTCCAGCTGCTAGTTAGCTTCCTGACCATGTCTAGAGCTGTTGCAGCCACTCCTGTTGGGTTCACTGTGGGTCAGCTAACAGAATCCTCAGACCCAGGCCTTCTCCCAGAAAGCTGTGCAAAGGGGAGACTCCCTTGAAGCTGGAGATTCTGGCAATGAGAAAAGGTTTCAGAAAGTTTCTGGGGAAGATTTTGCTTTCTGATTAAAAAAAAAAAAAAGTGGGTCAGAATACAACTTCCACTCTATTAACATTCTTCATTCTTGAATATCAATAGCAAGGTTGGAGCCACCATCTTACATGTGGGGGACCTGGCCAAGATCCCCATCCGCCTGTATGAGGAGTACAGCAAAGGACGAAATGAGAAACAGAGACAAATTCTGTAATGCATGAAGGAGGCTGGGAGGCCAATGCCCAAGATGGCAGAGATAGACTCTCCAGGCCAGCTCCTGTTTATTCCCTGTATGCAGTGACAGGAGGGGTGGTGGAAGCTTCAAGGTGGTTGAAGGCTCCGAGGTACATGACTCAGTAGCAGCTGATAATCCTGGGATGACCCAAGAAGACGGAGATGATCACATGATGAGGAGGAAATGGCCCAGGAGTATTCTTTAATCTTAGTGGTCTTAGTTTAGTCTTAGTGGGTGGGAGATGATGGCCCATCCCCTAAAGAGTTAATGGGAAATCTCAAAATGGTGATATGAGGATAAAAAGCCTCCATTTATCCCTGAGAGAAGTCTGCAGAATTAGCCATTGTAAATTTGTGGCCCCCAACACTTGTCACTGAGGGAAAAGCAGAGAGAATCCCAGAGAGCTCAGCCCAGACGAAGGGGGGGCCCACCTACCCTCAGACTTCTCCTTATGGAAGAAAACAAAACCTCTCTTGGGTTTGAACTACAGGGCACTCTGTTCTTTGTAGCCAAATGCATCCTTGGCTACTAAAATTTCTAACCCAGTTTCCCTTCTCAGGCTTGGGCAGAGCTTTCATAAAATGCAGTTTGACCCTAGCATCTTCCTCCTTTAAAGCCACCACTAGTTTTCCACTGCCTGCAGAGCAACACAGTGCACGAGTCCTCCACAGCCACCCACTGCCCACTTCTCTGGCTTCCTTCCTTGGCACAGTCTGTTGCCGACAGTTTGGCAAACATACTGTGCTCCTCCGTGTTTTCTTGGTTTGAGACATTTCCTCTGCAGCAGCTTTTCTCCAGGCTTTCCCATCTTCTCTTAGAATGCCACTGCATGGTTCTCGATCCTTACTGCCTTTACTGTAAGTACATGCCGTTGTCATTTTCACTGGGCTCTGAGCTCTGCCATGATCTGGACCTGTCTTATTCATTTGCACTTTTCCACTACTGAGTAGACAGCTAAGTCAAAGAACAGTGCATGAGGGAGTGAGGAAGTGAATGAATGAATGGGTGAATGAATGAATGAATGAATAAATGACTGAATGAGTGAATAGTAAACCAAACCAAGGGCTGGAACTCTTGCCTCTAGTTTATTCTTAGAGCCCGATCAATGGTTGGAAACTCATTTTTCTCATATATAAAACAGGAAATTCTCCCTTTGTTTAGATCTCAGGGCTGTTTGATGTGTGTGCTAAGTTATTTGTGTGTTTCTGCAGTACTGGCTTTGGTGACAGCTAACCCAAGTTCAAGTCCATGAATATACTTATTATTAATTTATGAACTTGAGCAACTTGGAATTCTGCCAGCCTGAATATGTGTATAAGTGCACACGCATGCATGTGTGTGTGCAAGCATGTGTGTGTGTGTGTGTGTGTGTGTGAGGGGTGGGAGCATTGGATTTAACAATGCTTTGCTCACAATGGGCTCAGTAAAGGTGAGTTGAAATGGAAGTGAAGATAGGCGTTCAGGCTCTGTAGATCGTGTTTGAGTCTTCTCACTGGGCAGCAAAACCAAAGCCCTCCACCTCTCACTGTGCAGATGCCAATTGTCATGCCAGCAACCAACTTCATCCAGAGTGGCTCTGGGTCTTTCTCTGTGCCCTAGAAGAAGCAGACTTACTAACACTGCTTGGGGTCTCCGTAGTGCCACCGTGAAAAGGCCTGTGCACGTGAATCTCATGTGAGTCTCAAAACAGCTCTGTGATACCAACTCCCTGTGATGAATGTAACCATTTGCACTGCAAACTTGTACCCATAACAAGAAATTAAAATCTCTGAGAACTGGGAAATGTGAAGGAGATGTCAAGAGATTCGCTCTAAGGACACAGCTGCCACATGGAGGAAGAAGCAAACGTGATGGCCTGCTGCGCTGCAGCCTGTGTGCTTCCCCTACTTGAAGAGCTGGGAAATAGGACTCGAAGGCTGAGTTCCTATGGAGTGACAAAGTTTGCTTATGGCAAGGCCATGCCTCCAGTAGCCAGGGGAGGATCCAGCCTTGACACCACTTGCTAGTTGAGTGACATAGGTCTTTATCCGTTCTTCTTCTAAAAGTGGAAATAATACTAGGGTTTTTTTTGTTTGTTTGTTTGTTTTTTAGGATTAAACAGGACATGTGTTAGTCAATTTTCCGTTACTATAACAAATACCTGATATAGCCAACTTATTATGAGAAAAAGGTGTCCTGGCAATACTGTAGGTTGAGCAAATACTTAGATCTTGTTTCTACCCAGGCCCTAGGACGGAGCCTGGGAAAACCCCTATCTAGAGATGGAAAAACCTGTTCATCATGGCTCTGCAAGATACTTACTGCCTGGAAATGGAACAGGATAGGACAGAGTCTAGAATCAGATGTAGGTGTTCATCTTAAGGATTGTAACAGGAGGTAGCGTTTCCTTTAGTTCATGTACACAAGACTTGGGCCTAGTCCCCTGTTGCTCTTGCCTTCCACCACCATGCACAGCTGCCCTCCGCCATGTTCCAC